>FIZR01025202.1:0-35344 GCA_900060175.1 Ferrisia virgata | reverse complement strand
TATGTGTGAGGCAGACTATTTTCAAGGTCAAAAAAGGACTACCACCCCCCCCCCTCCGTCAAAAATCTGGTGAACAGCGTAGAAAATTGATCAAAAATCACGAAAAAAATCGTTAAAAATCATTGAAAATTTCGTTAAAACTTGACTAAACTGAATTAATAATGTAAAAAAAGAAAGTTTCAAAATTACGAAGTAATGTTTAAAAATGACTGAAAATTTGCAAAAAATTGCTAAAAATCATAGGAAATTGGAACAAAATTTGACAAAAATGGAGTAAAATGTGCAGAAAGTTGATTAAAAGTCATGAAATAACTTTGAAAAATGAATGGAAATTGACCTAAAAATCGTTAAAAGTCCGAAACATTGATCAAAGATCACGGAAAATTGCTTAAAATAAATCTTTAAAAATCGTTGAAAATCGAGTTAAATACAAAAACTAGTTGAAAATGCAAAAAATTGATGAAAACATCACGAAATAAATGTTGACAAATGTGTGAAAACTGTTTGATCAAAAGTCACGAAATATTGTTGAAAATAAGGAAAAAAATGGCTTAAAATCATCGAGAATAGGTATAAAAATAAACAAAAAAGAGTTAAAAATGCGAAAAATTGATGAAAAATCGGTTAAAAAGTGTCGGAAATTGGGTAAAAATTGAATGAAAATCACGAAAAACATTGAAAAATGTACAAAAATTGACCTAAAATATGAAAAAAAATCTTTGAAAAACATACAAAAATGAGCTAAAGGTAAAAAAACTGATCGATAATATGAAAAAACTCAGTAAAAATCATCTAAAATTCAGTAAAAAATTAATGAAAATGCGTCAAAAAGGCAGAAAATAAATCAAATATCACAAAAAAATTTTTAACCTATTCTTTTCAAAATTTTATCCAATATTCTATAATTTTCAATGGTCTTTTTTCAAATTTTTGCAATTTTAATTCATTTTGATGCATTTTTAAACCAATTTTCAATGATTTTTAATGAATTTTTTTTTCATATTCAAGGTTACTTTTCAATCAATTTCCTACAGTTTTTCATTTTTGATCAATTTTTCGTATTTTCAATTAATTTTTATCCGTTTTCGAGCCAATTTTCGATCATTGTTAACGATTTTTTTCTACTCTTTTTTCAAAATTTTTTCGTGATTTTTGATCAATTTTTTTTGTTTTTTTTTACTCATTGTTGTGCATTTTCAGGCCAATTTTCAATGAATTTCAAAGATTTTCCTCGTATTTTAGGTCAATTTTCAATAATTCTTTGTGATTTTTGATTAAATTTTTACATTTTTGACTCATTTTTTTCCATTTTTAACCCAATTTTCAATCATTTTTAACGATTTTTCTCCTTATTTTAGGTCTATTCATTTTTGTCCATTTTTAACCAAATTTTCAATGATTCTTGAAGATTATTTTCATATTTCTTGTCAACTTTGACCCGATTCTCAACAGTTTTTCGCAATTTTCGGTCAGTTATTTGCATTTTTAAATCATTTTCGTCCATTTTTTATCCAATTTTCATTGATTTTTTACAATTTTTTCATATTTTAGTTCAATTTTCACATGATTTTCAATATTTTTTCATAGTTTTAGATCAATTTTCTGGGCTTTTTACTCATTTTTTTCAAATTTTTAACCAATTTTCACTAGTTTGTCGTGATTTTTAATCAGTTTTCTATAGATTTAACTAATTGTTTTCCATTTGTTATCCAGTTTTCATAGATTTTTAGCGATTTATTTCTGTAGCTTAGGTTAATATTCGCATACGTTTCAATAATTTTTCGTGGTTATAGATTAATTTTCAAAATTCTTATCCCTTTTTTGTCGAATTTTCACCCAATTTGTTTGTTAACGTTTTTTCCTTATTTTTGGTCAATTTTCCACTGTTAATTTTAACGTTTTACTTAACGAATTGCTGTCAACATTTTCAACGATTTTCAATTGCGCAATTTTTTAAAATTTGACTACTTTCATCTTGCAAATATGCTGTTTATGGTGGTGGTTTGAGCTGCTGAACACGAAACTGAAAAAAAAAATCGATTGAAAATTTGTAAAAATGATAAATTCTTAATGCTGAAGCCAAAAAAAGTAACGTTTTCGCCCTTTAACAAGGTGTAGGAGGGACTTAGAAGACCAAAATTTTTACCACGAAGTTTTCAAATCATAAAAACCAAATTCAATTCGGTTAGTTTAAAATTTCATCTCAAAGGGCCAGATTCGCCTATGTTAACTAACGTAAGATCTTTTACTTGGCTCAACATTCTTACCATCTCTCCCCTCCAAATTAAATTAGAAGGTTGAAATTTGGTTTGTAGATTTACCAAGGGATGGGCTTTCCGCTAATCACTGTGTAACCAATTCTAAAAAAAAAGTGATCCTGAAAATTGATTCTTCATCAAAAATATCAACTGTGAAGTAACTTTGGTTGCCTAGTTATGGAATTGAAGTCTCTTCACAGTGTCTACGTATGAAACACTCTGTATAGATACACTTCATATAATTATATTTTCAATTTTATTTAGATATAACTTTTCAATCGGAGAAAGTAGGTAAGGTGTGATTCATGTACCGTAAAATTCAAATGAAAATTCATTTAGATAGATTGTTATACGTATCTGTTTACCTTTGTACGCTGCAAGTTTCTCTTCTTAACTCGACTTTCGATGTCTTCCAACAGGAAGAAAATAATATACGTCTGTACCTGTGTCTTTATATAGTAAAAAATTTAAACGACCTATACTTGTGCTTTATCAAGATGGCAGTCTATTCCACAAACGTCTCTGTCTAGAATAAACGTTTAGATAATATAAATGATGATATATCGCATTCGAGAATGTGATCAAGGGGTGGGGGTGGGATATATACTCGAATTTACATCCGGGTTACATTTTACCTATGTATATTTAATATTAATATGTGCACAAAGAAATAAAAAGATAAGACGACGGGAAAGACGCAGACGACGACGACGATGTCTACGACATTTGTGAAATATCTGGCAAATATGTCAAAAAAATAAGTAGCTAGATACGTCTACCTACCTAGGTACACTATGTATTCGAATTTTCTCGTACGATTTAAAAGTTAATATTACCGTTGTTTGGTGTCTTGTACCTTGTGCGATGTCTACAAAGATGTGCCGAGGAGAAACCACCCACCACCGTACCGAACTCGTTTGCGTTTACATTTCTCGTCGTCTTTTCTACTTCGTCTTTTGTTCTTGTTGTTGGTTTTGCAACATGTCGCAAATGCGCGCCATTTATTAATTTATGACGTTTTAAAAGTCATAAAAGAAAATTGAATTCGTTCGTGTTATTCACCCCGAATACTATGATATTATATTGTTTGAGGTACCTAGGCTACCTACATACTTGGATGAACGTGGAAGGCAAAAATTATCTACAATGATGTATCTGCAATTTAATATGCTCGTATCGTGCGTTGTCTCTCTGCTCTCCCCCCGTCCTCCCAAGGTACGTCTAGTTTTTATCCGGTATGATGCGGCAAAGGTAGAGGGTGCGATGGGTAGAAATTTTATTGCGAGTTAATACACGCTGCAAAAGTGAAACTGATTGACTTCTACAGTCTGACGTGTGTAAATTGTAATTACGTTTCATCTAATAAGGTCAATTATTCATTTTTCCTCCTTCAAATTGTAGTTTTGGGGCAAAACTCCACCGAGGGGGGTCAAATTCAAAAATTATTACCATTTTCGAACTCAGCGTGAAATTTTAAACCATTTCGATATGCCGCATTGCTGTTTTTAAATGAATGTTTTTATTATAATTTGAGAGGGGGGTGGAATGGAGCTTGGAAATCTTTTTTGTGGTGGGGCAAGCTGTACTGAGAGTTGATACTAATCAGTCACAATTGTCTGATTTGCGTAAATTCCAATTATATTTCATCTAAATGTTGTCACTTCTTCAGTTTCCCGATCAAATTCAAGTTGGGGGCAGAACTCCACCAGGGGAGGGGGTTGAAATAAAAAATAATGATGATTTTCGAATTCAGCGCGAAATTTTGACCTATTTTGATATGTCACTTCGGTATTTTTGAGCAGGTATTCCATGACTTGGTTTTGGTGGTGGGGGGCATGACCAACCTATTTATCTTCATTACTTCGCATTATGCAGAAATTTTTCGCTAATTTTTGTGGAAATCGACTTTAAATTGTGTCATCCAACAAAATTAACGAGTATTTTTTGGTTCTCCCCTATATTTTGGATAAGAGAGTTGTTTTACTGTCAAAAATCGTCCAAAATACATAAAAATTGCACTTAAGTGCAATAGAATGCAGTTGTGCTGGGTGCAACGGAAAAATAATTATATATTCGATATCGGGAAAAGTACCTGAACCGAAATGCGTCGATCACCTTTCTAGGAGCCCACTCCCCCCCCCTTCTCCTCCCCCTCCCCCTATTGTGCAGGGTTGAAATTTTTGAAACTGTACTTTTTCGAATAAGGCGGATAGTATCGACATTTTGGCAGCTCGTTTTTTTGGTTCTAAAAAAAGATCGCTGGATGAACACTTCATCTCATTATTCAATAAAATCTGAAAATATTGCTCTTATTTGTGGGGGAATTTCACAATTCAGTGTCTTAAAATTAGTTCTCAAGTTGGCACTTATGCTGTGGAAAACTATCCCGCAATTTCAACCTAAATCCACTACTCTGAGGTAAAAAAAAATTTGGGCACGTACTTAAGGTAATAGGCCTTTTTAATTGCATTTTTTTGAAAAATAAAAAATCTCGATTTTTGAAATCTGTAACTTTTTAACCCCCTGGTAGAGGGCCCTTAAAGTGATCTCGGATTGAACCGGAAATGCGCTAGGCAGACGCAGAATCTCAAATCATATCTGTTTAACCCGGTGACCAGAGTCCTACGCTATTTTTAGGTTTTTTCGAAAATGACCCTACTTTGCAGACCTATAGCTCCACATCCCCCCTCCGTTTGGGCTACCGGCACAAAACTGTGTATGGAGGATTTTCTACTAAAAGTCAAACCACCAACGTGAGTTTGGTCAAAATCCAGGGTACGTTTTTCCTTTCACTCCATCCTAATGTAGGTAGATAGATAGGTAGGTTGGTAGGTAGGTAATAGGTAAGCTATAATCTTGTACATGAGGTGTTTATTGTAAACACAGGTCTAAAATAAAGACGTTAGTTATCGTTTGGCTGGCGGACGCTGCGAACATTGTATACTAATGTGTCTTCGACGCAGGGGTACACGATGCAGCCTATACCTAAGCTATTTACTTGGGATTTACTTTTACGAGCAATATTTTTAAAAAATGTAAGTTGTCGACTGGTGGTACGCGAGCGGAAAATTTTATCGACGAGACGAAACGAGACCTGGAGTCGAGCCGAGAAAACGAATGAATGAAAAAAAAAAAAAAGAAAAAAGAAGAAAACTAAGCAAAAGGTTTTTATTACATTAATCCATCACGTTTTTTTTTTACCCCTGCCACTTTCCTAGTAGTTCACACACCACTCGCTAAAAAGCTATACGAACTGTGAGCTTTTGAGCTTTGGCCAACGAACGAAGCTTCCTCGGTGGTGCGAAATTATTAAAAATTACATCGGAAAATTTTCTTCTCGTAGATCCTTCCCCTTCCCTGATGTATTAAGACGCGACAAACATATTGAAGAGGGTACAATCGTGCAGTGTTATACGTCATAGATGTAAAGCAATTTATGATAATTGTGGGGCAAGATATTTATATTATTATACGTACAATGTACCGGGTGTTTCGCATGAAACTCCTTTCCCCTGTGTCGGTGATCGGTCAATTCATATGACATACATGTATAATGGTTAGCATACCCAAAAAAAACGAAGGGGTTGAGATATGTTATTTTCACTCGAACTTGCGGTTCACTTTGGAATTTTGCTGAGCTCGATACTAATCAAAATCGATCAAATTTGGGGTAATAGGCTTCAATTGACGTGCTATTTGATGGTCTAGAGTGAGGATGACCCTTGGGTCAAAATTCAGTTCTACCCAAATTTGGAGGAGGGGATGCTGAGGAGCCAAAAACGCAAAAAATTTTTATTTTTGAGCCAATCAATACACAATCTGAAGTTGTGTAACATATCCAAAAATCTGTCTAGTAGGTCAATTAGAAGGGCAGATATGGCAGGTTGAAAGTGAAATTTTGATAACAGCATATCTCTCGGCCCCTTCAATTTTTTGAGCATGTAAGCCATTTTACATGTAAGTCTCATGAGTTGACCGATCAATGATGTAAGGAAGGAGAGGTTAATGCGAAACACCCGGTGTATTTTGACCGAGTGGATGTTAATTGGTTCGATTTTTTTGTGAGATATTTAATCGTTTTTGTTTTTTTTTCTTTTTTTTTTTTTCATTTCCCTGGAACTGTCGAGAGGTTACACGAAACAAGTACCTGCATTGTATTGTATATCTACTTGATGCGGTGATTTTCTTGCTTTTTCTTTTTTTTTTTTTTTAGTCGAGTATTACAGTTGCTTTTTGTATTGGGTGAAGGCCATTTAAGAGGGGTAGATATTATTATTATTTTTTTGTTGTTCTATTGTGCGCTACCGTGCAATATAGCGTCGAATATTGCGTTGAGGGCTCTCGTAAAATGTATACTTGGTTGCTGTAGTGATACAAATTACGAGTTGTCGAAGAATCAGGGTTCAAGAGGCAGGCTTTCGCATCTTCTGAATTATGCTGTAGTATTGGATGGATTGAAGGTGTGCGATCGCGATGAATAAAACTAGGCCGTGCTGTGTGAATTGCGCGGGTGGGTAAGGGAGAAGGCGACGCGACGATGAAAGTGGAAATTTTTTTAGTTTTTTACAAGTTCATCCATTTGCTGTGATAATTTTCCTTCGTTGTAGCAGGATAGAATATACCTACATTTATGAACGACAATTAGAATTTTTTTGCCTAATAATTTCGATAATTTGCGACAATTCAGTTGGGTTTACGTAATTAATTGAAAAATTGTCAAATTTCACGAGTAATTTGGTAATTTACCGAGCTTAGTATTTGATAAATTAATCGTGTAAAATTATTACTTACTATAAATTTATCATTCACGTGAATTTCAAAGCGATAGTTTACTGTAAACTATCATTTTCGTGAAATTTCGTAATTGACCGGTTAGTAATTATGGTATTTTAGGTAAAATTAAGAAATTACCGCAATTACCGTAATTTTACGGTCACACGCGTTAATTACCGTAAATTTTTTTATAACTCTTCATAAACCTCGTGAATAATGAAATGATGAGTGATTTGTCTAGGAATAATTTTTCATAATTGTGCTAATATGCCAGTACAATTTTCATGTAATTTACTGTAGTTACTGTAATTCTCCGTAATCATCATCATATTCCATAAATATGGTAATTTACCCGAAGCTTTGTAATTTAATATGTTTTGAGTATGTAACATGGAATCTTGTAATTTACTGGTTTTGTGAGAATTTCTGGTAATTTCCCCTTTTATTGTAATTTTTGGAGATAATTGATGAAATTATCGCAGTGTACCAGAAATATAGTAATTTAACCAGAATATCGCGATTTACTATACTTTTAGTACCGAAGTGTGAATCTGGTAATTTACCATTTCTTGTAGTAATTTTTTGTAATTCATTCGTTCTGTGGTAATTTTTGGTAATTTGTTGTTTCCGGTATAATTTTTGGTAACTCGTTGTTTTTATGTTAATTTTGGTAATATAATGGCTAAATACCAGAAATGCGGTAATATTAGTGCAGCCTTGTAATTCCCTGCACATTTGGTGTTCAACCTCAAATTTGGTAATTTACTGTTTTGTTTTTTTCATATCTTTTTGCAAGTTACCTATATCTGTTGTAATTTTGGTGATTATTCGTTTTTGTAGCAATTTTTGGTGACATTTTAGTAAAATACTGGAACGATGATAATCTATTCGGAGTCTTGTAGTTTACCGCACATTCGGTTCTCAATCAGTTATTTGTTTATTTTTCTGGAAGTTTACCTCTGTACATCATATTTTTTTATAATTCATCGATTTTATGGTAATTTTTGTAAAATTCTAGCATTATACCAGAATTATGGTAGTTTTTCTGGATCCTTGTAATATACTGCGCATTTGCTGGTTAATCACTGATACGGTTGTTTGGCAGTTTTTTTTTGGTAATTTACTGGTTTCAAATCATGTTTTCAATAATGGTAATTTTAGGTAAAATTCTGGTAATGTACCTGAAATATGGTAATTTATCGGTTAATGCTTATTTGGTGCAAAAATTTCAAATCTGGTTACTTGACATTATTGGTAATTTTTGGTGACTGTCGGTAATTTTTGGTAATTACGGGTAATTGTTTGGTAATTACAGGTAATTTTTGGTTATTCATCAGTTTATGGGATATATTTTGGTAATTTAATGGTTTTACAATGATTTATGGTAATTATCCATGTTTTCAGTAAATTACTATTGGTTTGGCTACCTGTTTAACATTTAGTAATTTACATTATGCTGTGTAACTTGTTGAAAATTGCGAGTAATTTACTCCATTGTAAATATGGTAATCCTCGTGTGAGAACGGGACGGTACTTTCAGCCTGTCGTAAGAGGCAACTAAATGAGATCCAGGGCAACCTATTTTCTGCTCTACCTCATCATCCCTCTTCAACTCATTGTAATTTATCGTTTAATATATCACTTATTTCAACTGGTATGTACAAAGAGTGAAAAAAAAAAAACATTTTACGTCATTCGCGAGGTTTATTTTATTTTTCTATTGACAGTAACCCGCAGCGATGAAAAAATATGTATTTGAACGAAGGTCTTCTCCTTTACTTGCATTTACTTCGTTCGCTGGTTAAAATTCGTTTGTAACGACGAGGAATACGAGTAACGATTCTTGGAATTAACCACTCGTAATTTCTGCATAAATATTTTTACTTTTTTTTTCATCTCCGCCCCTTTTCCACCAGTCTCTTTCATCTCCATTGGACTGAAACGCGATAGTTGAACGAATTTTGAAATGTAATATTTTTTCGCGCGATTTCATCTTCGTGTTGTGTGTCGTCCTCCTCCCCCCCTCCCCACCCCCTTCACCTTCTTTCTTTCAACATCTCAGTCGAGTGTAGTACGTACTTATTTTGGAATTTCGTTTTGTACGTAAAGGTTGAAAAAGTCTGTGAAACGCGAAACGTTTTAATTTTTTAATTAGAGGAAAAGACGATGACGCGTATAATTTTTTACGTGCATTGTGAAAAGTAACGTGGGTATAAAGCAAGAGTTGAAAGAAAAACAGCAAAAAGTATAGAAAAAGAATGAGTATTTTTTTAGGAACCTGTATTTTTGTATCTTAGTTGGTATTTTACTTACCACCTTGCGTATCTTTTACCCGTCTATATTACGATGAAAAATTCAAGATACCATAAAAATGATAATATGTAGAATTGCGGAAGTTGCATGCAATATGCAATGTGCATAATAATGAATACCGACAGCCACATGGTGACAGTTATCTTCATTTAAAATGTAGGTCTAGAAAGGTACACGTATAAAATTTTGATAATAATTCGCGATGAAATAAATATCATGCGAATGGGTACTTTCTCCTCGATTGGCAATTTTTCGCCAATGTTTTAGCTATGAAATGTAAAAAAAAAAAAAAGTACGTTTTCGATTTTCAACATCTAAAAAGGAAGAATAAAAAATAAAACGAAGAAATACCATAACGAAATGCTCCAGCCGTAGTTCTAGATACTTATAATATATTTATACGCTTACTACATATTTATGCACGATGCGAAAAAAAAAAAAGAAAAAGAAGAGTAGAAAAAAAATATGAAAAATACGTATATTGGGAAAATTTCCTCGTCGAATTTTTTATTACTTACTATTACGATTACTAGTCGAATCCGGTATACTGTATTGACTTATATTATACGTATAGGTTAGGTTTGGTAGGCAAGCAAGAATGAGATACGTACCATAAGTAATTTCGACGTAATACGTAGAAAAGTATTTTTCGCGGCTCGATATTCCGATCTTTTCTACTCCATGTGGTGTACTCGGTTACCTACCCTGTCCCCTGCACCCCTAATTTTTGACGAATGAATTTTCACTCTTTTAGAAAATTCATACGTACACGTACCTACCTGAACCTACAATACTTTTGTACTTGGGTAAAAAGTACCTATACGAATAAATAAGCTTGCACGCGTATGAAAGTGAAGGACGAGAAACGAAAAGCGAAAAATATAGTATTAGGTATTTTCGAAAACATCATTCTCTCCAATTCTGTGATAGAATTTCTTTCACTTATATACCTACCAACACCTACTACCGAATACATATTTTTCACGTCATTGAGTCGTATAGCACCTACTACATAGGTGAGTATTTCATCTCACTCGTGTGTACTTACCCTTGGAAAAAAAATTTTTTATGTTCGGAAATGTGCAGATTTACCTATGTGTTTGCCTCTTTCAGTTGCCTTGGCCAATTTATTTTTTCGTTTCGCTATCGTATTATTTCCTATTGGTAGGTAGTTGGATTTTTTTTGAATTGTGGTGCTAGGAGGAGGAGGAGGAGGAGGGGGTATCGTGCGTATGAAATTTTGTTTGGCAATTTATCAACAGTTATGCGAGTATGAATGTGTAAAATTTGAATGAGAAATACAAAAAGTACCAATTGTGCATTTTAGATTGGATATTCTTCTAGTAATCGTAACTTTGCTTTGATTGGAGTTGATTTTTCGCTTATTTCGGTGGGTATTGAGGTATGAATAGGAGTGGAAGTGAGGGGTACTGGAGAGGGATCCTAATTTTGATGACTGAATGGCTTGCTTGTACATTTTTGAACTCATTCTAAGGGTTTCGTAGTATGCTTACGTATTGAATTCATAATAAGGTGCGAGAAGTTATTTTGTATGGCGAATGGTTTGATTTTAGGCCATATTATTCTACTTGCGATAGTTTTCCATTTTACATCCGATTTTCTGTGCCATATTGTCAATGAAAAACAGTCTATGATGGTATATCTACCTAAAGCGGAGGAGGGGCGAGGGGAATATAAAATAAATCTGTATAGGAGTCTTAAAAGACCATTAGGACGATTTTTAACGATGTCAGATATCCCTCCTCCTGGCCACGAACCTTTAAAATTATTTACCTCGCTCGATACCGACCAAAATCATCCCAATTCGGTCAATCGGCTCAGTTCGACGGTGGATCAAATATATATATGTGGGGATGAATTTGAGTCAAAATTCAGTTATGTCTCAATTTGGGGAAGGGGGTGCTGAGAGGTCAAAAACTCAAAAATTTCCCATTTTTAAGCCAATTGATAGAAAATCAAAAGTCCTATAACATACCAAAAAATCATCTTCCAGAATCAATTAGGAGATGAGATACGGGGGGGGGTTCCCTTTTTGACCTTGAGAAACACCTGTCTCTCCCCTATCTCCCCACCAAATTGAGCTAGGAAGTTGAAATTTGGTAAGTATATGTAGTTTGGGCTCTAGTTGTGCTTTTTGGGGGTTCCAATTTTTTGGCTCCCTTGCACCTCTCCACAGCCCCAAAAAGTAGTTTTTTGGTTGTTTTTTATTTTTTGAGTTCGTTCCTCGCATAACTCCCCCTCCTCCCTCCTTTTCAATTGAGCTAGGTGCTTGAAATTAGGCATGTACATTAAGTAGGGTCTCTGGATGTGCCTTTTGAGCATTCTCGACTTTGCGGACCCATTTCACCCCTTCACGACCCTAAACATGTAGTTTTTTGGTCGTTTTCTCATGATTGTAATATGCCATGAAAATCAGACTACATTTTTTTTCGAAACTAAAATCATTTCCTCAATTCGATACCGACCAAAATTGATCAAATTTGGGAAATAGGTTTAGATTGGCGGCAGATTTAATATTTTGGAAGTATGGATAAGCTCGGGTGAAAATTCAGTTGTGCCAAAATTGGGGGGAGAGGTGCTATGGGTTCAAAAACGCAAAATTGCCCCTTTTTAGGTCAATTTGTTTAGAATCAAAAATTATTTAGAAGGAGTTCGAGATGTGCTTTTAATGGGAAGCAGGGGGGAGGGAGAGAACTCAATAGATACTTGTACCTGTAGCACAGAATAAGAAACACTGTCGCGTCGCAGGATAAATACTCACCGACTGAAAAAAAAAATTCTTCGCTCAAATATCTTTAAATTGTTAGGCCTACCTATGATGTTATTCAACTGTCTATGCTTTTCGTTTGATGTGAATAAAAATATAGGTACATGATACAGCTACGTGCTGGAATTGAGGGAATTGGAATTTCTCAATTTTATCAATTCTACGGTGCATGGTGTTATTTTCATCTCACTATTTTCATTCCTCGATACTCTTTTTTATACTATACTTATTGTTACCTACATGTTGTAAAATACGTATCTTACCTTTGGCTGACGTAAGAAATTTTTTTTCTTCACAAATTTTACTCCGACAGATTTTATTTTTCCATCTTGAAATTGCCTTGCTTTTTCATTATATGTGTTCCTATTGTAAAGCTTCACGTCTTTAAAATTTTCAAAGGCATTCCAATGAAATACGAAAAATATACCATTTTGAAAAGCCAGCCTCTTTCTGCTCTTCCTTCTTCTTCTTCTTGACATCGCGTTGGTGTCTTTCAGGCAGACTTATTCGTATTTTCGACTTCGCAACATTTGGCAATTTTCCTCAAAATTTTGATTTGAAATCATGAAATCAATCCGAGTAAAGGTCAACTAATTGTTCTCGATATTTCGATTTGAATTCTTAAAATCAGTTCAGGACATTTCAACGCAAAATCATAAAATCAGTCCTTCATAAAATAAGCCCACTGATGTCAAATCTCAAATATTTCTCAAAATTTCAACTTAAAATCATAATATTAATGCTTCAGAAAATCTGCCTTTTGATGTCATTCCAGGGTATAAAAATTTGTCCACCGATATCAGTCCAATGATAACGTCACACTGCTGATGGTCCACTAATGCCATGCCATGATGACGCTTAATTTTTGACGGTCAATTGTTGCCCATTTTTCCAGAATGCGCTATTAAATATCTCTCGATGTTTTTGATAAGTCCACTGATGTCATTCCAGACCATCAAAATTTGTCCTTTGATGTCTGTCTAATGATGACGTCACTTTCTTAACGGCCCAATAATGTCATCCAGTGATGACGGTTAACTATTGATGCTCAACTGTTGACGATTTATCTATCATGCACTGTTAAACATCTTTCGATGTTAATAAGTCCACTGATGTCATTCCAGGTCATAAAAATCTGTGCTTTGATGTCGGCACACTGTGGAGGATTCATTAATGTCTGTCCATAGTGACATCAGACTCTTGACAGTACAATAACGTCATCCAATGATGACAGTCAACTGTTGACAATTTTCCCGTCATGCGCTAGTAAACATGTTTTGATGTTAATAAGTCCATTAATGTCATATCAAGCCATTAAAATCTGTCCTTTAAGGGCAGCGTAATTATGATGTCACACTGTTGACATTCAGTTGTTGACAATTTTTCCAGTAAGCCCTATTAAACATCCTTCGATGTTGATAAGTCCACTGATATCATTCCAGGCCATAAAAATCTGCTCTTTGAGGGTAGCCCAATGATGACGTTATACTGTTGAGAATCCATTAATGTCAATCCATGGTGATGTCACACTCTTGATGGTACAATAATGTCATCCAATGATGACAGTCAACCGTTTAAGATTTTTCTATCATGCATTAGTAAATATCTTTTAATGTTAATAAGTCCACTGATCTCATTTCAAGCCATATAAAATCTGTCCTTTGAGGGCAGCGCAATTATAATGTCACACTGTTAACATTCAGTTGTTGACGATTTTTCGAGAATGCACTATTAAACATCCTTCGACGTTGATAAGTCCACTGATGTCATTTCAGGTCATCAAAATCAGTCCACTAATGTCAGTACCATGATGACGTCACACTATTGACGGTCCGCTAATGTCATCTAATGATGATGGCCAACTGTTGACGATCTTTCCATCGTGCTCTGTTGAACATCTTTCGATGTTAATAAGTCCACTGATGTCATTCCCGGCCATAAAAATCTGACTTTTGACGCTAGCGCAATGATGATGTCACACTGTCGACAGTCAATTGTTGACGATTTTTCGAGAATGCACTATTATACATCCTTCGATGTTGATAAGTCCACCATTGATGTCAGTCCAATGATGATGTCTCACTATGACGGTCCACTAATGTCATCCAATGATGACGGTCAACTGTTGACGATCTTTCCATCGTGCTCTGTTGATCATCTTTCGATGTTAATAAGTCCACTGATGTCATTCCCGGCCATAAAAATCTGACTTTTGACGCTAGCGCAATGATGATGTCACACTGTTGACAGTCAATTGTTGACGATTTTTCGAGAATGCACTATTATACATCCTTCGATGTTGATCAGTCCACTAATGTCAGTACCGTGATGACGTCACACTATTGACAGTCCGCTAATGTCATCCAATGATGACGGTCAACTGTTGACGATCTTTCCATCGTGCTCTGTTGATCATCTTTCGATGTTAATAAGTCCACTGATGTCATTCCCGGCCATAAAAATCTGACTTTTGACGCTAGCGCAATGATGATGTCACACTGTCGATAGTCAATTGTTGACAATTTTTCGAGAATGCACTATTATACATCCTTCGATGTTGATAAGTCCACCACTGATGTCAGTCCTATGATGACGTCACACTATGACGGTCCACTAATGTCATCCAATGATGATGGTCAACTGCTGACGAATATTCCGGAATGCGCTATTAAACATCTTTCGATGCTAATATATCTGACATGGCCAAAAATAATCTTAATGGTCTTCCAGAACCCCAAAATGGTTTTGTTGGTACTGCTCCCTTACCTCCACCCGTCATAGCTCGGTAGCCCACCCACAGCGTGGTGTTCATTTACAATACGACACAGAAAAGCTGGCTGAAAACCTCTCATTTCAATTCTTCGCACGTATTTACGGCAAACCGGGTATGCAATTCTATTAACACCTACGCTAATTCTCGAACCATCTCGTATAATTCAGGTACATATGTTCCATGTTCCAGTGAATGTGTACCTATTTCCGACCGATGGTGAAGGGTGGTCTTTCCTCGACATCGCTTGTCTTCTCCCCTTCCCCTTCACACCCATCTATCTTCATCAAGTTGATTACCTACCTATCGGCTTACTTACTCTGTGTTCTATCGCGAAGAAGATGGTTACAAGTGATGAGTGTACATTGTAGAGTGTCGCAAGGCGGTGGGCGGATGGGGAGGGGGAGGACTAGGTTAGTCTTGAGGGAATAATTCGTGTATATTGTATGTATGTAGATGGGTACTTTATACGTGTACGTACCATACGCAGACTAACTTGTGCGCTACGTCATTTGGAAAATGTATCTATTATTTCACACACATACACACACACACCCGCACACAGACAAGCTTACCCTGGTATATTGTATCGTTATACCTACTCGGTAGGTATAACGATTATCGTGTATAATCGTTAATATTAACGTGCGAGCGTGATAAATCATCCGTCACCCTGCTCGACGACATTCTATCCCCAATGTAAGGGGTGGGTGGAATGGCACCGAAATGGATGACATTTACGTAGGTACTTAAATAATACATATGCGTGGATATGTGTACGTGTGTGTAGTATACATATGTATGTAGTAGAAGTACGTGTAGGTTATTGGTATACTCGCTGGAGTGGAGTGGTTTCTACTTATATTCCACCAGCTGAGCTTGGGTGTTTCAAGTCTCTTCGTATCTCTTATGCTTGATTTTACCAAACGCAGGCAACGTTAACGTGTGCCGTTCGATGTAAATTTTAATACGTTGATTATGAAGCTAGGTAGATAACTTTAGCCGTATCTACCTTCGAGCATCATTAAAATGTAGGACTTTTTAAGTACTTTTCTACGATATCCTTTCACTTGTCTCGTATTAGGAAGGGTAATATAGTTTTTTGTGCGTATTATCGCGTCTGATTAAAGCAAGCATCTGTTCTACAATTCAAATGTACGTCGTATATGCCATCGTTTTATTATTATTATTATCATTATTATTACTACTATTCAACAGGTGGGTATACTAAACTACCAGCAAAAAAAGGTCAAGGTAGTATGAGTTACCAAACGGAGTAAAGTAGGAGTATATATGTATGGCGGTATTCGTACGATTCTGCTTTTTCATTCTTCCCTTAACCCTTCATGTAGACTCTTTTATAGACTTGTGTTGTTGGCGCTTCGCTTCGCCTCGTCTCGCCTAGTCTTATTGTTCCCTTACTTACCAAGTATAGGGGAATATAGGTAGATAGAGCTATTTGTAACAGTCCATTTAGCCTTATGTTAATGTGGATAGGGTGCGTAAACGTAGCGAAGCGTTTTCTTGTAAATTACCCAGTACGTAATGCTTCTACACCTACAGTACGTTCGTAATAAAGCTATACTTACTTATGTATGCGTACCAGACCACCCTCTGAATGTCATTTTACATACACATTAAAAAAGCCCGAAAGCCTTTCTGTGTGGTACGATGGCGTGTGTTTATGTTTATCGTTTGGTTGCAAATAGCTTACTTTTGATCAAAGCGAGTACTTGGGATGAGGTAATGTCGCGTCATATGGTGTCGTGTCATTGTGTCAGGTTATGTTAGGTCTTGCCGCGTCGTAGAAAGGATTTTTTTCTTTTTTTTTCTCATTTTCAACAATACCTGGCCTAATCTTCGTCGTATCGTTGTTTGTGGTGGTGGTTTTACTTTGTATTGTACTTTGATAATCGATGTGATTTTTTTGTCATGTTTAGTTAGCTCGGGGGTTTTTTATGTCATATTTTCATTGAATCTGGCTCATAGGCGGAGATAAGGGGAGCGTGGGAGAGCTTATCCCTTCAATGTTCATAAAAAATCTAAAAATTAACACTTTGCAGAAGTAAAATAGAAAAAAAAATTACTATTTTTTGGGTCACAGATGCCCTTGAATATTTATTTTTCGACCTTTCATTCCCGGTATTTTGCTAATTTTTTGCTCTCGCTGCGGTTAATTTTCTCCTCATATATGAACAGAAGGATTGAAAGCAGAGAAAAAAAAGATTACCCATCGTTTCGCGATGCTTTTTCAGCCTGATTTTCGTGACATGTTACAATCACGAGCGTGGCCCGTAGGAAGACTTCAATCGGACTAAAAAGTCGAAATCCCCAAAAAAGCGCATCAAAGATCCCTACAGACGAGACATGGGCTGATTTCAACTTCCTAGCCCAATTTGGATGGGAGTTATGCGAGGAATAAACAAAAAATAAGAAATAACAACCAATAAACAACGTTTTTGGGGCTGTAAGTCGGTGAATTGGGACTGAAAAATCGTGACCCCCAAAAGGCACATCTAGGACTCCGACTAAATGTATATACCTGATTTCAAGTTCCTAACTCAATTTGAAGGGGAGTTATGTGGGAACAAGCTCAAAAAACTTCAAAGATGGGAAAAACCGACCAAAAAACCACTTTTTGGGGCTGTGAGAGGTTGCAATGGAGCTAAAAAGTCGGAACCCCCAACACGGCATATTTTAGGTTTCAACAAAATGCACATACCAAATTTCAAATTCCTAGCTAAATTTGATATGGAGATAGGGGAGTAGCAGTGGTTTTTAAAGGACAAGAAGGGGAAAACCCCCCATATCTTCCCTCCTAATAGACTTAGGAAGTTGATTTTGGAATATGTTATACAACTTTTGATTTTCTATGGATTCGCTTAAAAAGGGGCAATGTTTGCGTTTTTGACCTCTCAGCACCCCCTCCCCCAAATTGGGGCATAACTGAATTTTGACTCAGGTTCATTCCCACTCATATATATCTGATCCGTCGCCAAACTGAGTCGATTGACCGAATTGAAGCGATTTCGGTCGATATCAAGCGAAGTAAATGAGTTAAATGTTAGATCCTGGAATAATTACAATATGCAACTCATTCTACAAGAGCTCAATATGAGTTGCGTTACTTGTGGTATGAAGGGGGTAATATCGAGATGAAACACTCTGCATAATCCGGATGAAGTGAGGGCAAATATTTTCAAAAAATTTGACAGTGAAATGTTGGGAATTGAGGGGAAGAGGGTATAAATGTAAGACAGTGGTGAGGTAACACATGGCATTTTTAGCCTAATTTTTCAAGTCACAATGTCAATGAAAACCAGGTTATTACAGTCTATCGAACAATGGGGATTGAAGGGGGGATATTAACAAAATCCGATTTGGGGTCCTAGAAGACCATTGAGACAATTTTTAGCAATGTCAGATATTTAATTATTTAATTATTTTTTTCTCCCGGACATTAAAATTAATTACTCTGCTCGGTATCGACCAAAATCGTTTTAATTCGGTCAATCGGCTCAGTTTGGCGATGGATTAGATAGATATGAGTGGGGATGAACTTGGGTCAAAATTCGGTCATGCCCCAATTTGGGGGAGGAGGTGCTGATAGGTAAAAAACTCAAAAATTGCCTCTTTTTAAGCTAATCGATAGGAAATCAAAAGTTGTATAACATATCTCAAAATCAACTTCTCAAGTCTATTAGGAGGGGAAATATGGAGATCTTCCCCTCTTTTGTCCTGTAAAAACTGCTGTTCCTCCCCTATCTCCCCACCAAATTTAGCTGAGAAGTTGAAATTTGGTACGTGCATTTAGTTGCGACTCTAAATGTCGCTTTTGGGGATTACGTCTTTTCAGCCTTATTTCACCCCTTCACAGTCCCAAATGTATGGTTTTTGAGTCGTTTTTTCTGATTTTTTGAGTTCGTTCCTCGCATAACTCTCCTCCAAATTGAGCTAGGAAGTTGAAATTAGATATGTACATTTAGTAGGGACCATAAATGTGCCTTTTTAGGGTCTCGACTTTTTAGTTCCATTGAACCCTTCCTACCTGCAATGCTGACTAGAAAAAAAAATATGTTTTTTGCATTTTTTTTTCCTGTCCCTCTTTCTCCACTTCTTCTAGACATTAATATGGTGAGTTGGTCATGCAATAGGATATAGCAAAACGTTGGAATTTTTTAATCGACAAATTAAACAACAAAATATGATAACGATGCTCGATGCTTGTTACGTGTTAGCTAATGAAATATTCGGTTATTATTTTTAACTTTTTATATTTCGTTTTTACCGACATTCTAAACTATTCATGCTCGTTTACATACCTTCATGAAGTCATTTTGTTCGGTACTTTTATGATATAATTTTCCAGGGAATAGGTAACGTATGCAGTTATACGAAGTAATGATTTCTCGAAAAAGCAACTCTCATGCTTGAGATACTAAACGTGTGTAATAGGTTCCCTACTTTTGTAATATTTCCTCAATTTTATCGATTACTAGGAATGAAATTATTATATTAAATGCGAAAAAATTGAATTTAGAATTGATCGTAACTGGAGACTATGCTGACTGATAGCACATCGAGAAGGGTAAAGGAGGTGGTAAATATGACAGTAAACAACTGTGGACAATGACGATGATGATGATGATGATGATGATACTTATAACTGTTAAATTCGCGATAAATTAATTTTCCTAGTAATTTTACACTAAAACAACCGTGTTGTTTTTAACAGGTATTTATCTCGGTTATTATTATTATTATTTTTTTTTCTAATAAGCTGGAGCTTTTCATAATTATTCAAATAAAGTGTAGAGAACAAAACGTAAACATTCAAACGAATGAGAAAAAAAATTTAGTAAATATTCGCGACGTAGAAAAAATCGAGATTTAATTCACCTCCGCAGCACTGGTAGTGAAACGAAGAGAAGAGCAGAAATTAAATGATGCTTTCGTGACTCTCGTATTCGGTGGTAGTAGGTACCGTACTTTAGGTGTAATATGCATATTGCATACCTACAGTGTGACGGAGCTAGATGAGCGGGAGCAGAAGTGAGGTGTATAATTGAGTTAATATTTTTTAAAGGTATGAAAGGGATTTCGATGATAAATTCGCCGCGTACTACACAGTACACGTAATCGTAGACGTATACTGGTATCGTCGTCATCGTCGTCGTCTTGTGCGAAGAGTAAAATTAAGCATAAGCAAACGAGCAAGCTGATAGAAGAAGGAAGCTGAAACGAGGTAGGAAAAACAGGATCGACGAAAAGCGAACGCGCGTCTAAATGGTGGTAAAATTTTCGTGTGACTGGGTAAGTGTTGGTTGGCTGCTAGGTGACTGGAGTGTAGGACAAGCTGACGACGATACGATGTCTTATAATAGGCCTACACACTAACACCATAAACTCTGCCAACCTCGAACAATTACCAAAAACGTTTAGCAATTTATTGTGTATCTAAACGGTAAGCTTTAAGAGATGGCTGCACTGTCTTTATATTATTTACTCGCTTATAGTACTTCCTTAACACTTCGACGAGAGGGTACGGCAGGCTCGAACAGTTTATGAGAAAGAGTATTACGAAGGGGGGGGTGGTGGCGAAGACGCTACGTATTGTGTTAAACTTTGCTCGATTTGGTGCGAAAAAGCACACCAGCTTAATTCATAGCACGGGGAAGAGTAAGGTTGGATGATCGTATCGTAACTTCTAACGCCAGTAATAAGTGTACTTCGTTTTATGATACTGGTTGAAGTTAATCCTATTAACATTATCGTATGTGTCGACCTTTGTGTTTGCACACCTACACACACGGTCCGGCATAAATAATGGATGCGAACTTTCTGACCCTCCTCCTTTAGCTCACCATTCACGCTTGAAATCTGAAAAAAAAAAACGTATTTTTCCAGAGTAACAGGTCTTGGGGAAATTTTAAAATCCGTATCAACGTATGATGGAAGCAAACGGGGCCGACCCTGTTTATAAAAAATTTTTCGTCATTTTATGCTAGGACAGGGTGAGGAAAGGATGGAAGGGCGAGGAGGGATAGACAGATATAACTTTAAAATCGGAATAACCCCTGATCCACTTTCTATCAAGCGGATTATTTGAAGATTTTGAGGAATAACAGAGTCGTGTGCTTGATTAAATTGTAAGAAAAAACGAAAAACTGAAAATAATGCAACAAGAAGTAAATTATAACGCATCAGAAACGTTATGATGTGATAATAAAATCAGAAAGTGAAAAAATTTTCTCAAAACACGATAAAAATGCAACGGTAACGTTGTAGAAACCGAATCATAACATAACAGAAACGTGTATGATGGATTACAATATAAAAAAATACGTTTTGGAAGTATAATCACGAAGATCGTCAAAGTAACTTAATATTCCCGCAACAGCTTTCCAAAAACGTAACAACAACGGATTAGAAACAAAATCATAAGATCATGGAAACGTTATCATGATGAATCAAAGCATTTAAAATAGATAAAAGAGAACAAGAATGGGAAATGATGGTGCATCGAAAACGTCATGATGGAGACAAATGAAAAAACATAGCAGTAACTCAATATAATGAATTGTAACTCATTAAAAATGTAGCAAAAACTTTCAATAACGTTACAAAAACGTTTTAGTAATGCTACAATAACGTTGCAAAAACGTTTCAACAGGGTTACAACAAAAATGCTGCCAAACGGTTGAAATAAAGCTACAGAACCATTACCTAAACAACAATGGCACAGAAACGTTATGATAGCGGTACAAAAATGTTACAATACCGTTACAATAACATAATATCATTGCAATAACCTTACAGAAATGTTACAATAATATTAAAATAACGTTACAAAAACGTTATATTATTGTTCTAAAAACGTTACATTATTGTTACAATAACATTACAGAAACGTTACAAAATTGTCAAGAAAACATTACAATTACGTCGCAGAAACGTTACAATTCCATTACAAAAACGTAACGTTACAATACCGTCACAGAAACGTTGCAATAACCCGACAAAACCATTGTAATAATGCTACAGAGCAGTTACAATTATATTACCATAACATTACCATAACGTTACAAAAACATTTCAAGAACGTTGCAAAACTGTTTCAATAACATTGCAAAAACGTTTCAATAACATTGCAAAAACGTTACAATAACATTACAAAACTGTTACAATAACGTTATAATAACGTTACAAAACTGCTACAATATCGTTACAAAATTTTTACAATAACGTTACGAATTTTTTACAATACCGTTACAAAACGTTTCAAAAACGTTACAATACATCTAAAGAAACTTTACTATTCTGTTGAAACAACGTCTCAATAACGTTACAGAAACGTCGTAATAACGGTACAGAAATATCACAGTAACGTCTCAGAATCCTTGTAATACCATTACAATTACGTTGCAAAACCTTTACAATAACGTTACAAAAAGTTTACAATCATGTTACAATAACATTGCAATAGTGCAACGAAAAAGTTACCGAAACCTTACAATAACGTTATACAGACGCAATTGTGATGTAGTGCAAATGTATTAATATCAAAGAAATGCATCCAGAGTAACTGAAATGTGACATTCCACGAAAACTCTACGGAAACGTAATGCTCATTTATCAGAAACGTATTCCGAATGAAATTGAAACGAGATAAAGTTGAATGAATGCATTGAGAGTACCCAAAATGTAACAAAAACGTTAAAACAAATCTATAGGGAAATTCCCTCAAAATTCAATAGAAATATAACAATAACGTATAAGAAACGAAATCATAACACGATAAAAATGTTATAATAATGAATAAAGGAAGCTAAAATAAATAAAAATGAATTAGAATAGCAAAATAACTTTGGCAGAAACATTTTATCAACAGATGTTGAAAACACCACGAAATTCTACAGTAACTGTGCAAAAATTCATAAAATACTCGACAATAACGTATCAGAAACCGAACATCAACGTAACGGAAACGATTTAATCTCAAATAAATACACCTCCGGTAATGACGAAAACAAACCTATAACATATCAAAAACGTTATAATGAAATGAAAATTCTAAAAAAACCAAAACAAAACCCAACTCTATAAAACCCATTGCAAAAACAACAAAAAATAAAAAATAACGTAACAGAAACCGAACCATAACGTGTCTAAAAAATATTTTTGTTATCAATAAAATAAAAGTTATTGCAAAAACTTGATAGAAACCTAAAAACAACGTAACAGAAACGTATTAAAAACGTAAAAAACGATATCATAACGTTTCAAAAACAAATGTAACGTTATGAAATAAGCACTTAACAAAATGAGCTCCATAAAAACGTACTGGTAATATACTAAAAATTATATTAAATCAACAAATTAATGTAAAACAATCTTAAAACTGTGTAAACGCTAAAATAACATAACAGAAACGAAACTGTAACTCGTAAGAAATGTTATGCTAATACAAGATTTAATAGAAAAAAAAATACTAGCAGACTTGAAAACCTGGTAACAGTGTAGAATAAATACTATAAACGGAATCTAAACGTATTGGAAACGTTTCAGTAACGTTTACCGAATCATAAAATGAAGTTAAAATAAAAAAAAAAGAAACTATTCAGAAACGTAATATAAAGAGGTATACGTATTATGATACACTAAATACGTGCTAAATGGTACGCTACACGCGTTAAAATGTGCGCTGCGGTTGGGGGGGGGTGGCGGGAGGAGGACGAGATTACACCTTATATCACCTGTCGACGTTGAGCTTTTCAAACAATACGGAATTGATCGTCACGTTTTATTGTAGGTATTGTCTCGAAAGACGTTAATTCTTAATAATGTAATTAGCTGTATAATTAAGAATGCCTATCTTTTGTCGCCACGTTTCCATTTTCCGTGTTGAACGCCTACGAAACGCGACAGATATTCCAGATTTTTAACTTTCGAGTCGTTGGTTTAAATTATCGTATCAACTTCAGGTAATAAAGAGCGTGCTTTCTCGCTCGCCGGCTCATCGTTCATCTGCATACATTTCCAAGGTTCAAATACTCGAATTTCGTTTAATCGACAACACCTGCGGCTATTGGCAACACTGCACCGGTATTCATGTACTTGCACAAACATGTGTATTCAATAGGTAGTTCAGTATAAGGTACCACTACCTATCTATTGGTATTTCTTTTCTTAGTAGATAGATAGCTGATTGGGCAAATCTACGATAGCGTTCTTCAATCGAATAAACTGCGGAGATACTTCTGCTTAGTTAGGTAAAAATATCGTTAATAAAATCGTATCGTCGTTTTATTATCAAAGCCATACCTATCGTAATACGATACAGATTGAATTTTTTTATAGCTTTTTTCTTTTTTGCCATTATTGCTGCAGCCATCAAGATCGCTAAATTCTATTCCTTGAATTGTGCATCGGTCGAAAGACGAAGAATTGGAAGTTGGAAAGTGAATACTCGAATCATGCTTTCGTCTACCCAACCAACCCTTCCATTACTTTATTCGATCGTTTTACTCGAGCTACCCGCAAATAAGCTATAAGTAAAAGCGAATCAATGAAAGTTTCGATTGAACGCACGATACCGCGACCAAGTTAATCATATCGTTGCGTTTTTCCATTTTTCCCCCTCTCCCTTCATCTTTGCCTATTTCGATTATCGTCTGATACTCGCATTATTCTCACTTAATAAGAAAAGTTTGGTACGAATATTATTGAAGGACGACCATTTACTGGTACTCGGGCGGCGGTGTCACGGTCTTCTTACGTACTCATTTCTTCTACGTAGGCGTTTACCTGGCATATTATATAATCTTATGTACTTACTTATGTAGTTTGGGGCTGACTTGACGAGCAACTAGCACGTTATTTGGGCATTTGTTGTGCTCGTTGTAAATCGGCCTAGACCTTGTTCCAGAGAGAAATTTATCATAATTAGATATTTAATCGGAAAATTTTCTTATGTATATAGGTAATGGTCGGTAAGTACCCGAGGGAAGCCTAGACTTACCTACCTAACTAGCTAGTAAATTGCGGTATTTAATTATGAATGAAAAAAAAAAAAAGAAAAAAGGGGAAAAGAACGTAAGTAGGTTAAGTACCTATTTATTGTATTCTTGGATACCGATATAAGGTGATTTAGGGGAGACTGTTGTACCTTGTACCATGACCTCAAATTTGATTTTCAAGGATAAGAACATGGTACTATTCTTAATGAGAACGGAAAGGGAAGCAGGGAGAAGTGTACCGTTCTGAGCATAAACGAAACGCTTCGTATGAATTTTTAACTTTATTTTTTGGAGAACACAGCTACAGGCTTTTTTAGGTTTTAACTCGATCAAAATTCACGAAAAGTAGAATTTTTGTACCCCCAACTTCCCTAAAATCCACGCATGTTTTTCACTTCCTATTGGGATGAGGGAGGGAGGTCAGAGGGATGGAAAGTTTTGTTTTTCAGCAATTACTTCCCAAATGACGCACTTACGAAAAAAAATGTTGAAACAAAATTTATAGAACGTTAAAAAACAAACATTTTTACTTCTTCGACTTTTTTCCCGTAAAGGTCGTGGGGAGGAGCTAGGGCGTCTAGAAAAAAATCATTTTATAAAAATCTCCAATCGACAAGAAAAATTTTTTGCTTAATTTGCTTTTAGTAGCATTTTTCGTGCATAGTACTCCCCGATATTATTTAAATTAAGAAAAATGTTGGATCGCTTCCCCTTTTTTTCAAAGTAAGCGGGGGGAGGGGGGTTTTAAACAGTTGAAACTTTTTCAAGGTAATAAGTTTGTTATGGTGAAAATTTGGAAAAATCGATCCAAACAAACGTTGTAGAGTGGTAAAAGACTTATGGTCGCAGAATTTAATTTTGACAACCATTTGAGCGTTGGCCTTAAATTGGGCTGCTGAGGGGGAGGTTCAAAATTCTTATTTGGAAAATTTTGGACATTAGTGTTGCTTTATGTAGTCTTCAACCAGCTGCTCTAGAGTACTAAGGATTTTTTTCATTTTCAACCCAAATTATTCTCCAAAATGGGGTGCTAAAATTTACAAATTTTGCAATATGTACAATAATGAGTATGGAATTTGGTATATGGGAGGGGGGAGGAGGGTTCCAATGCGTTGTTTTCGAATGTTGAAACTATTAAGGTCCCATATAATTTTTGATCTTTGTAAATTGATACTATTGTCATACATTTGCCAAGTTTTGGATTTCGAACCTCCCTTTCAGAAGCTCAAAATGGGGCCAACGCTCAAATGGCTGTCAAAATCGAATTCCGTTATCACAAAAATTCTCATATATGAATAATTTAATTTTTGACTCGTTGAAATTTATACCTAACTCGCATAAGCGTAAATCATCAATTTTAAGAGGAATGTTCGAGTGTCACTTTTTCTTCTTTTTACCATAGCTCCGACCCATGACCTTGTGGGGAAAAAAGTAAAAAAAAAGGGAAAATATATGGATTTTAACGCTCCACAACTTTTATCTGAACCAATTTTTCTAATTTTTCATCATAACGGACTTATCCTTTGAGAAGATTGCAACTTTTTGAAGGAAAGCCCCCCCCCCCTCCATTTTGACAGAAATGGAACGATCCAAAAATTTTCTCATTTTACATAATTGTAGGAAGCACTGTACAAGAAAAATGCTACTAAAAGCAAACTAAGCAAATTTTTGAGAATTCTTTTCAATTGGAGATTTTGAAAAATATTATTATCTGAACGTCCTAGCTCCTCCCCACTACCTCCTGCAGAGTAAAGTCAAAGAAGTAAAAATGTTTGTTTTTCAACGATCTACAAATTTTGGTTGAACATTTTTTTTCGCAAATGGCGTATTTGGGGAGTAATTGTCAAAAATCCAAACTTTGCCTCCCCCCTCTCATCGCCATAAAGAAATGAAAAATATGCATAGACTTCAAGGAAGTAGGGGAATATTAAAATATATTTATTTTCCATGAATTTTGATCGGGTTTGCTGTGTTAAACTGCTTTGGAGTAATTTTTGAGTCGAGGTAATACGTAGATCTGAAAAACAAGAATTCAGCGGTCCATTCGGAGAGGAATTTTTTGCTATATCTTTTTTCTTCGTCATGCACCTGTAGCTATCGAATCAACTCACACTGTGTAATAAATCGTAATAGAATTTATCGATTAAACTTCCATGCTTTTTTCTCCCTCTCTTTCTTTCTTTTTCTTTCGTCTCATCGTCGCGTCATCGTGAATCGTGTAAACGTGGCCTTAATTTGATCAATATACGTATACGATACGCGTACGTAGGTGGCTAGGTGATTCTTGAAATGAAAAAAAAAAAAAAAATCGTGATAGAGATAGCGAAGGTGCAGAAAAAGAGCTCGTGTTGCGGTGATAGATGAAAGGAGGGGGGAGGGTGGTGCTTGAAGGGCAGGGGAAAGGATACGTAATCTAATACGATACGTTTAGGGCTATAAATTTACACACGTAGACATGTTTATCTTGGCTAACTTTCAGCCTGTTGTGCGAAACATACGTACCTACATATACATAGTATCTTATGTCAAGCCCTGACGATGAGGATGGGGCGATGTTGTTGTTGTTGTTGTTGTCGTCGTCGTCCTATAGATGTTTTATATATATGGGAAAAAAATTCATTTATAAGGGAAAAGTTTTTCTTCTTCGAGTAAGCCAGATACCTAGACCTAAAGGCCTGAGCTGTGTAAGTTTATTTTTACTTGATATTGAAATAAAATAAAATGGAAAACAGATTTATCTTCGGTTAAGGTGAAAAAGGGATGTAGATTTAACGAAGGTGGAAGGCGGGAGAGGGGGGAGGTACGAAGTTGTGGAGGCGAATGAATCTGACGAAATATTTTGTATATAAATCTTATCGAAGCAAATAGCTTATCGAAATTTGGTTCGGTTGCCTTAAAATCTACCTGAATTGCGAATTAGCGACTGTGTTAATTAAATTGCATACCCAGTTTGCCGTAAATACGTACAAAGAGTGATTTAAATGATTGGAATTATCATAATTTGAGTGATTTTTCTGTCTCACTATTTTCTTTAACGTTCTCGTGATTGGGTAAAGGGGATAAATAAAATTTGGTGGGGGGGTAGAAGTAATTGAAAAATATAAAAAATTAAGAAAATAATGGTTTCACATTTTTTCACCAAAAATCATCCATAAATAGACGAATTTTGAATACTCGAAAAAATTATCGTGTAAAATATGTCAACCTGAGGTATGAGGGGTAGGGAGGAGAGGGGATTTGTATCTTTCCTGTAAATTCCAGTTAGTCTATTCGTGTTTAAAGTAAATTCGATCGTGTGTTGCAATTTTTTTGACTTTTTATCACATTGTACTTATTTTTTGTATCAGTATAAAATTTTGAAAATGTTTCCAAAAAAACGACACACCCCCCCCCCCTGTTTACAAAAAAATCAAAAAATTGTTTTTGAGTTTTTTATGGTGCTATGAAATCAATGTAAATATGATTCAATTTTTTTAAAAATATTCACACTTGCTGCCTTCCTGAAGTATTTTTTTCTGAAAATTTCATAAAATTTTCATACACTTCGCCCACTCTTTGACCAAGTGGAACGTAATAAGTCTATAAGTCTAGATTGCGAAGAAGGTTGATTTTAGAATTCAAGAGTGTCGGTGGAAAATTTTGGCGATAAAGATGATGTTTTGGGCTACTTTCAAAAATCCCCTCTCCTCCCCCTTCACATCACCTCCCAAATGGTCATAAAACGTGTTTTTCAGAGTAAATATATTCTATTTTAGGACACATTTTTCTTGAGAAAATTTTGAAATTTATGCCGATGTATGTTGAGTGGTGCGAGGGGGTAGGGGTTGTTGACCAGCCTACATGAATTTTTTCAAAATTGTTCAGCTCATACAGAGAGGTTGGTAAACAAAAGAGAAATCTTTAAATCGGTATAGCTTTAAACTCCAGAAAGCTACAGAAAAAGTTTTTTTTTTCTCTAAAAATTTGGATCTTGTTCAAAAATGCGAAAAACTCAAAAAATTCTTTTTTTTTTTTGAAAGGGTTTCCTTATTCTAGAGAACATTGTTGAAAAACCAACGTATCAACTGATTTTTGTAATTTGGTACGAATGGAAATTTTCCAAAAACTTTGCATTGATGAGCCTGTTCTAAAATTTTGAGTAGTTTATAGCTCAAATAAATGTAAAACGATATTCTTCTAGCATCAATAGTATTCAAAGTATTTTTTTTAGGTCTCTGGTACGACCCTCCACCCCCATCCAACCTAATTATCGAATGATCAAAAATTGATTGCGTCGGTGTCATTATCGTGTAAATCAAAATTTGCAAACACAACCGTGAGATTAGATTTTGAGCATAGGAAAATTTAACGCACCCCCCTCAAAGCCCCACTTTTCCGCACAGATGGTGCTGCACTGGCATCTAAAAATTGAACAAATGAGTAATTTCAAAATTTCGATCTAATCATTAATCCAAGTGACGAACCTTGTACATGAAGATTATCCGTACAAATTTTGTCATGTACACATTTTGCCTATCTGCATTACTGAAGGGACAGTATTCCTTTGAATCTTATAAGCCTCTTCAAATAATGAAGGTGGTCAAATTTTGTATGTAACCAAAAATGTTGCAAAAGTTGCCCACTTCAAGATCCGCACATTTGGAAAAAATTTTTCGTACTTAAGATTTTACCTGGAGGTAATTTTGAGAGAATGTGAAATTTTGAAAACGAAAAAGTTATCTAAAACCACAGTTTTAAGTAGCTGACCTTGCGATAGGTAACTTTTGTAACATTTTTGGTTATATATAAAATTTGCCTAACTCGATTGTTTGAAGGGGCTTATAAAATTCAAACGAATGCTGTCCCTTCAATAACGGAGATGGGCAAAATGTGTATATGACAACATTTGTGAAAAAATTTTTTATCTACAAAGTCCGCTACTCGAGTTGACGATTGGATCGAAATTTTGGGAATTGCTCATTTGTTCAATTTTTAGGTGCCTTTACAGCACTACGTCTGGGGTAGAGTGAAGCTTCGAGTAGGTTCGTTGAATTTATGACTTTTATGGCAGGTTTATGGTAAAAGTCGACCGATCAAGGCTTAAGAATCGAATTTTTAGATTTCTTGACATTTCGTATGTTTGATAGCGAGCTAAGGACTAGGCAGTAAGTATTACACTTGAATGATTAGAGCCAGGAGGGACTCATCGATGGACAGCATTTATGCCAAATAAATTCCTATACTTATTGCAACCATAAGTAGCAGTGTGGCCTAGCTTATTTGACACTACGTACTGCTTGTGTACAGCTGACGTAAAAGTTTATTAAATGCATAACTGTACCGCTATCTTTGCCTGCATAAGCGTACGTAATACATTTGCATTATAAAGCTTGTTTATGGCTTTACAAATCCACGTATGCTTTTTTTCATCGTATCATTTTCTGCCAATTTTTCCTCATGAAGCTTTTCTTTGTGAAAGGCTGCAATATACATTGATCGCATGAATAAACACGATAGTTTGTAATACATCGTATACTCATTTTATCTCCATCTGTGCCCTCTGTGTGTCTAAAGTTGAACTTCCATTTTTTTACACGTAGGTCTAGGTACCTGCTTGTTTGTTTGTTTGTTTGTTTTTTTTTTTTTTTACAAATGTACCTTTTTCGTTCAATTGTTCACAGTCGTAGTACTTGTGTATGTGTATTTTTCGCAAGCGTAATTTTTTCTTCTCTTTTTTTTGTTCGTTTTTTAACGAACTAAACAACCGACTGACGTGCTTGTCGAGAAGTGATATCATATGAGATGAGATCAAAGAACCAGCCATATCAAATATTTAACCTGGCTAAACGAAACGAGTTGGCATCGTAATGTGCTCTTGAACGAGAACGTTGAGCGAGTGAAAATGAAATGATGGTAATAAAATTTTTTTTTCAAGCCTTTTCTTCATTTCACCTCGTGTTACGGTCAACTTTTTAATTTAGTTTTTACGGCGAGTTCTTTGAAAAAAATAAAAAGTGAAAAAAAAACGCACACAAAAAAATATCTACCAGAGGACTGGATACGTGTGGAATGGTATGGCACTGACATTACGCTGACGTTTATGGTATGATGTATAGTTTAATGCGTTGTATCACAGGAGTACGAACAAGGTGGTGATGAGGGAAGAAGGGAGTTTCCCAAGAAAAGCAGAGAATTAAATAATTTTTTTCACAAAACGACCAAGCAGTATACAAGGACCGTTTGAATAATATTAATTTGCCAGTTTATTTTTAGACGAATTTCTCCCTACTACGTTTCAAAAATACAAATACTCGCGGTTGCATATTTTAAGGATTTTTTTTTTCATCTTGAAATTAAAATTTGGATCGGAGGAATTTGTAGAAAGTTTTTTAAAACTTGAGAGTTTCTTGTGATTGCGTTTTGTTCTTTTTTATTTCGAATCGAAATTTTAAACGAAGAGTTTTATATTTCCCCTTACTATTCCCCCCTTTCCACTTCCTTTCTTCTCACCCCTCCACCCCTCCACCAAACCCCCTCACCAACCGCCACTCCTGTACCACTGCACCTCCTCATCGTCATTCCTCTCTTTTTCTCTCTCTTCTCCTGTTCCTTGTCTCTCGGTTCTCCCTTCCTCTCTCAGTTCTCCCCTCCTTCCCTATGTTCTTCGCCCTTCCCCTCCGCTTATGTCTTTTCTCTCTCTCTCTTTCCATTTCCTCTTCCCAGCTTTCTTATTTCTCCACATTCTGTCGCTTCCCTTCCATTTGCTTTCCTCTCCTACACATCTTTATTTCCTCTTCCGCCCCGCCCACTCCTCATCCCCCCTACTCATCTTCACTCCTCTTCTCCTACCCCATCTGCTCCCTCTCTCAGCTCTCCCTCCTTCCTTATGTTCTTCACCCTTCCTCTCCACCCATGTCTTTCCTCTCTCTTTCCATTTCTCCTTCCCATCTTTCCTCTTTCTCTACATTCTGTTGCTTCCCTTCCCTTCGCTCCCTCTCGCACACATCCGGTATTTCCTCTTTCGTATCCCTCTCCTCCTCTCTCTCGCTCTGCTCTCTCAGCTCTCCCCTCCTTCCCTATTATTTCTCCCTTACCCTTCACTTATATCTTTCCCATCTCTTTTCATTTCCGCCTTTCCCGTCCCATCATTCGTCTATCGCCACATTCTATTGCTTCCCTTCCCTTCATTTTTCTCTCCACAGATTCTTTATTGCCCTTTCCCTATCTCTCTCACCCACTCTTCTTGCATTTCCCACTGCCCACCCCTGCCCTGCCCTCCCCTCCCATCCGTTTCCCATCAATTTGTACTTTCATCCTATTCCCCTCCTTTCACCCCTCGACCTCTTCTTTTCCCCTCCTTTCACCTCACTTTTTCTCCTCATCTCATTGGTTCTACTTTTTCTGTGCAAAAGTAATGAGTAAATAGTAGACTGAATTTTATTTCGTTTTTCATACCACTGTAGTCCATCGATTTATCACAAATAGACGGGTGGAAGGGAGTTTGGAGGAAGATCCCCTTCTTAGAACCTTTTAGGGCTCCAAAAAAAATAGGCACTTGTGAACAACTTTTGTTATTTTACAAATGGCTTTCAATGGAAGTTCTAGATGTGCTTTTTGGCGGTCTCCACTTTCCAGCCCCTTATGACATCTGTTTATGGCTTTGGAAAAATGTATTTTTCGACGATTTTCGGCATTTTTTGACTGTGTTTCTTACCTTGCACCCCTTCAAATTGTGCTAGAGAGATGTAATTCGATATCTAGACGAATTTTGATACGATTGGTGCTATTTTTCGAGTTGGTTTATAGCTTAGCTTGTTTTTAAATTTATTATAAAAATGCCCAAATCAGATGTCTGAAAAAATTTGTGCAAAAAAATTTTCACATATACCTAAATGGATGATTTTTTTTTATTTATAAGTTTACTCAAAATTATGGGCATTTTTTGACGGTTTTATCTCTAATTTTTTTTCACGTTTTGAAGAGGAAATTTTTTCGAGTAATGACTGATAGGTGGGGGTGGGGGGGAGTGTCGATCAACGAAATTCGTTTGGCTGTACAACTTGTCCAAAAATCAGCTTTCCAAGTCAATCAGAAGAAGAAAAATGAAGGATTTTTCTGTTTTTTAACCCCGAAGTAGGCCAGTTCTACCCGTATGTTCCCTCTAAAATTAAGCTAGGGGCTTGAAATTTTACATGCACATTTAGTAAAGACCGTACTTACGTTTTTTGGTGGTTTAAACTTTTCAGCCCGATTGCAACCCCTCATAACCTCAAAATTGTGGCACGCCGGATTCTTCTCCAAATTGAGCCAGCTTGTTAGAATTTGGTGCGTAGATTTATTACGGATCCTGGATGTGCTTGGAGGGGGGAATGGGGTCGGTTATGCATTTTAATATGTACATTGTACCTGTTGCCCCCCCTCCCCCGCCCAATCACTAACCATTGTTCAAGAAAAAAAAATCATTTCAGAGCACTTTTTTTCTTGACTCACTGATCAGATAGGCTGAAATATTTTTTTTACATCCTTTACGATCGTACTACGCTTCTTTACAAGCCCTCTCCGCCTCTTCTATCTGCTCGCATAAAACAAAAAAACTCATCCCATCGACGAGATGTTGGTAAATTCGGCCATTTTATAACATCCCTCTGCACACAACTTTTTTTCTTTTTTTTTTGTTTGTTTTTTTTTTCTTACCCTTGTCTTTTAATCGTGGAGAAAGTTTTTGGAAAAACAAAAAAAAATTAAGAAAAAATAATTTCGGTTATTTTAACAAAAGGAGACGAAAATTTAAATCGCACGAAAGAAGGAAAGAAGTAACTGTGGGGACGGAGACGAGTGTTTCCATCCTTGACAACTTTTTAAGCTTCGGCTGGCGAGTATAAAATGTAGGAAAGAGTGTTTAGGGAGGGGGAGGGGAGGTGTTGTTAATTTTATCGTAATGAAATGAAAAATAACGTGATACACGTTTGGTAGGTAAGTAGATAGGTATCGCTTCTCGACTCGGTTACATTTTTACGTAATTAGTAGTAAATGGTAGTTGTAGTTGTAGTTGTAGTTGGTAAATGTAGATAGTTTTGGGTATTGTAGATGGTGATGGCGTTGTAATAAGTATACCTAAGACCTAGCCTGTGTGTGTATATTTACCTATCTATATAAATATGGTGGTATTTTGTAACGATGCGCAGAAATGTCGATGTTTTTCTTCCGTTTACACAATTTACGAAGAGAAGAAGAAAAGAAACGAAGAAGGAAAAAAGGAAGCGGTCAGTTGACCAGAGATCCGAGTCCGTTAACCTTAGCTCCGAGTAGATTATTCGAAAAGTCACCGGTCACGCCGTCCGATAGCTTGGATGAGATCGCTCTACAAATACCCAGGTTTATTGAATTTTATACTCTGTTTAAAAAAATGGGCAGGAAAATAAAAAAGGTGGCGGTTTATAGGCTATGTAATAGTTGGCCCCATTCGCATGGGAGATGGCGTAAAATTACCTTCGAGTGTGTATTTTGATTATGAAGAAATTTCGATACGATGGAAATTTTACTATCGTCGTCGTCTTCGTGAAAGCCGCAGCGAATAGAATTTGTTGCCGAAATTTTCTTCTTTTTTTTCTCTCTCGCAGCAACAGACAAATCGTACGGTAATTGAAAATCGTAATAAAATCAAGGTTATACTTACTTTCAAATATTGTCGTGGTTTTCTCTCTCTTTTTTTCGTTTCCTCTCGAAATGAAAGTATTGCAAGTACATAGGAAGGAACGTTATAAAAAGAACGTACACGTGCTTGTTCTTTATTTTGCTTTTTTTTTTTTTCGTTTAATATTTGAAATGGTGGGATTTTATTCGCGGTAGTTTTTATTACATATACCGAGGCCTAATTTGTTTTCTATTTTTACGATTTTATTTTTGGAGAGAGTAAAAAAAAAAAAAAGGCCATCAGGGTAGTATCGGGTCAAGTATGAATTTTTTTTTTTTCGACGTCAGCTTCAATATGGTGGTTAGTTTGGTTATTTTTCGAGTAGTATGTAAATGAAGAACGTACGGTAGCCGATTAGAAAAAATAAAATTATAAATAGTGGGTGGGGAGGGGAAGGAGAAAGAGAGAGAGAGAGAGAGATGTTCCGAGAAACGGTGGATTTTCATTTCAAAGCGCCAAGTAAGTGCTGCCTTTACGATAACGACGTATGGAAAAAAATTTTTCTAGCATCCGGCGTTAATTTTTGTTGACATTTGAGATAATTTTTAATACGTAGCGACGACGAAGCGAATTTATAATGGAATATTCAATCCTTTGTGACAGTTTTTTGTCCCCTAACTAACTAACGAATTACGAACGAACGTTAATAAAGAGTAAAGTTTCATTTGGTAGTAATTTTTTTCTTTCATTTTTTCTTTTTTTCTTTTTTTTTTTTTTTTTTTTTTTTTTTTTTTTTTTTTTTTTTTTTTT
>FIZR01025196.1:0-26251 GCA_900060175.1 Ferrisia virgata | reverse complement strand
GCCAGTTCTGCAATTCAGAAGAAATTACTGTTAAACACCTCCTGTTTCACTGCACTAACCTCAAAACAATACGATCAAAACAAAATATACCAGAAAACTTTGAAACCATTCCTGATGATCCATCTCAAATCTCCAAAATCCTCTATTTAATAAAAGAACTCAAGTCAACAAACCAGATTTAGATTCCCTGTCCACTGGCCGTTATAGTCTTAGAAATTACACACGCCCAGTATTAAAAAAAAAATGTAATTGGTACAATTTTTTTTATATTTTTTTTATTCAATATTTGTCACTTGGAAAATTTTCTTCAATATCCGTAGCAAAATTTGGTCATTTTCTTTTACTGTTCGGAACCATTTTTTCACACCAACAATCAAATATGATCATTTTTTCTAACTTTACAATTTCATAACTGCATAAGAGTAGTATATGGGGCACTTGAGCACGGGTCCCGTGCTTGAGTACCCCAGCCCACGTCGCCGTCGTGGGACTTCACACTCGCTCGGGTTATATGTTATCAAGTTGGCTTATAACTAGATTTTTTTTCTTTATTGATTTAAAAAAAATTTTTTTTTTAATTTTTTTAGTAATGTTTATTTTCATTTTTCCAGCACGATAATATTAGAGGAGTCGTTGCTAGACCCTCTAATGTTCGATCCGGTAGTACGTGGTACGCCGCTATGTATCCCTAATCCACCGACCAAAATATTAAAAACTAACCTTCCTCGGTTTTGTACACCAAAGAAACTTAAATTTTAAAATTTATCATTAATTAAATTTAATTTATTATTATATTATTACTTTTAAAATAAAATAAAATATTTTTATCTTAACTTTTATTTTTTTTATTATTTTTTATTTTTTATTTTTTTTCATTTTTTTTAACGAGCGAGTGTGAAGTCCCACGACGGCGACGTGGGCTGGGGTACTCGAGCACGGGACCTGTGCTCAAGTGCCCCATATACTACTCGTAAGTTTGCTTTCCTAAATAGCGGAACATGAGTAATCAATTTAGGCCTTAGGAAATCTTTAATTATCCTCAACATTTCAACTTCTAATCATAAAATCAACCCGAATAAAGGTCAACTAATTTTTCTCGAAATTTCGATTTGAAATCTTCAAATCAATTTAAGGTCAAGCTCAACTGTTGACGACATTTCAACTCAAAATCATAAATTCAATCCGAGGTCAAGGTCAACCGTTGACGGGTCAACTTTCTTTAATATTCTTTAATATTTCAACTTAAAATCATGAAGTCAATCAAGAGTCAAGGTCAACTGTTTATGGGTCAACTTTAAACATCTTTAATTTTCTTCAACATTTCAAGTTTAAAATCATAAAATCAACCGGGGTCAAGGTCAACTTATTTTCCTCTTCCTCCACGTTTCAAATTGAAATCTTAAAATCAATCCAGAGTCAAGGTAAACAGATGACGACATTTCAACTCAAAATCATAAAATCAATCCTTCAAAAAATAAGTCTACTGGTGTGATTCCAGGCCATAAAAATCTGTCCACTGATGACGTCACACTGTTGACAATCCACTAATGTCATTTATATTCATCATACACCTAAACACTTTCTGAGAGAGGCCTAAGCTGCCCCTCCCCTCGTGTGTTTCTCAAGTTCGCCAATATAAGTAACCCATTCGAAAATTTTTCGACTTCAAGTTGTGCTTTTTGTTGGACCACTTTTGGGTTTCGAGCCATATCAAGAGTAGATTCAAAAATTAGGAGATCTAATTATCTTTATTTTTATGCCTCACTCGAAAATATTTACAATTTTTGATTTTGGCCCTAGCCCTCCCCCCCCCCCATAGTTCCTGAGTTTTGGAATTGAAATCACAATGTCGAATTATTCATACTATTATTCATACCATTATATCCCACTCGAAAGCATCGCTAATTTTCTATTTTGCTTCTCGTCTGCTGCGCTGTACTGGACTCCTGTGTAATTAACAGTCTTAATAATACAAACAGTGAATTATAGAGGCTTAAAATCCCTCCACATATAAAATCTTAGAATCGTCAAATTTCGACCTCTTGGCTATATTTGAAGGGAAGTCATGCATGAGACAAACTCAACAAATTAGAAAAATCTCCCCTCCCCCAAAAACGTTTTCCGGTTTGTGAGAGAATTCTATTGGACTGAAAATTTGAAACTCCTAGAAAATACATATAGAACTTCTACTAAATCTACATGCCAAATTTCAATTTTGTAGCTCAATTTGGAGGGAAGATATGCTTGGGACAAATTTAAAAAATAAGAAATCACCCCAAAAAATCACTTTTGGGGCTGTGAGGGGGGGTTGCAATGAGGTTGAAAAGCTGAAACTCCCAAAAGGCACATCTAAGACCCCTATCTTTTAAATTTAAATTCCAAATCTCAACCTCCTAGCCATTGTGGATAACAAGGGTTCAATGGGGCTAAAAAGTCGAGACCCCCAAAAGGCACATCTAAGGCCCCAACTAAATGTATATCACTAATTTCAAGTACCTAGCTAAATTTGGAGGGAAGTTATGTGAGGAACAAACTCTAAACATAAGAAAAACCGACCAAAAAACCACTTTTTGGTGCTGTGAGAGAGTGCAATAAAGCTAAAAAGCCGGAATCTTCAAAAAGCACATCTAGGCTCCCAACTAAATGTACATACCAAATTTCAACTTCTTAGTTCAATATGGTGGTGAGTTAGGGGTGGAACAGCCCTTTTTTAAGGTCAAAAAGGGAGAAAGCCTCTATATCTCCCCTCCTAATTGACTTAGGAAGTTTATTTTTGGATACGTTATACAACTTTTGATTCTCCATCAATTGGCTTATAAAGGGTGAATTTTTGCATTTTTGACCCTTCAGCACCTCCTCCCCCAAATTGGGGCATAACTGAATTTTGACCCAAGTTCATCACCACTCAAATATATTTAATCTATTGCCAAACCGAGCTGATTAATCGAATTGGAGCGAGTTTGGTCGGTATCGAGCGCAGTAAATGATTTTAATGTTCGAGGAGAAAAAAATGAGTAAATAAAAATCTGACATGGCTAAAAATCGTCTTTATGGTCTTCTAGGACCTCGAAAACGATTTTGTTGATATTCCTCCCTTCATCCACCGTTGGTCGATAGACAGTAATAGCTTGGTTTTCATTGACACTATGACATAGAAAATCAGGCTAAAAATTTATCAAGTGAATCAAGAAATAGTGTCAAAATAATCAGGATTTTTTTTGGAAAGTCGGGCTAAATTGTAGCGAATTTACATTCCCTGCTTCTTGTGCATTATTCTATTCAACTCGTGGTTGAAAATTTTTGCTATATTCTATTGTTCCTGTAACGTATCGTTGATTGTCCTGGGTTCATTCAGGGTTCAGTTTTATCGATACTTTGAATCTGGCACGAAACCATCGTCACCTACTAATAACTGTTATTTGAGCTTATACCTACTACAACTACAGATATATGGGTACAATTGATACGATGAAGATTCCATAAATTTAATCCGTGTCTAGAGAAATTTTTGCCTTATCTACAAATATGACACGTGCATTCCTCTCATATATATATATACCATATGCATACTGGCCATACACTACATACATGCGTAGGTCTAAAGGTACCTATAATACTACATCACAACATACAATGTTCGTTCTCTACATACTTACTGATTATATCTCTGCTACGATATCTTGTTCCAATGTATCGTCTGATTTTACATTCTTCGTTTCGATATTTTACACCTCGTGTCTCGGGATCTTATAGCATACGGCACAGTAAGCGAAAGTGCCACTGTAATTCAAGTGTGATTGTCGATGAAAAGTTGATGTCTGACAGGGTATCCGTTTATACACCATGTCGACGGTAATATGCCCTGAGATTTGATATTTTTACTATATTAGAACCAGTAATAAGTATTTTATCGATGGTAATCACACCGTAATTCCTTTCTATGTTTTATTTTATCGTCTCTCGTAAATGACTAAATGAGTAATGTTTTACATCCCCTGAGGGGACCGAAACTTGCCAATGGCAACCTGTCTCATCTGATACTCGTATGCAGTATGTATGCACCTTGTATACGGTCTATACGTACGCGCTGCGTGCTATATTCAATTCATTTTAAATCCGAACGAATAAGTTATCTTTTTATGAAATCATCGGAAACTATTTTTCTCTACAACTTTCCATATCAGCTCCGATGATTCCTTATACTCGAGTTACCGTATAGGACGCCTATATTCGTAAGTTGAAACAAGTCCATATGCTGGTTTGATTTTTTTTTTTTTTTCTAAATTACATAGAATAAGTTGAACCTACGGAAAAACAACTTTCAACCCCTTAGGTGAATTTAAATGAGCTGACCATCTGATACAAAATTTCAAATTGTTGAAAACAATCAATTTTTTTTAAGTTGTTTGAAAAAATAAGTTGAAAGGGATTCATATTTTTCAAGATTAAAATAATCAAATCTCTCTTCAACCTAATGCGATTACCCTTCTGTTACGAGTTTCCCTGGAATTCTGATTTTTCGATATGTTTACAACTTTTAGATGGCTGCAGTTGATCGGTATAGAGAAAAAACTGAGAAAGTTATTCTGGCTCATTTTCCAAAATGCATCTTTCTAAATGATCAACTACCCTAATAGAAAACACCTTGATAAATTAATTCTGACATCCGATTTCTCAAATAACGTTTTCTCAAAATGATTTTTTCGAATGGATAGTTCTCGAACTTTTTTGTTTAAAAAGAAAATTTTCCAATTAATTTTCGAACTTTTTCATCTCTACTCCCTATTTTGGCCCTCTTGAGTCGCTAAGAAACTGTAATTTTTGTAGAAAATAAATGAAATATAACTTACAAATCTCCAACACGTTTATACGTCATACAGCATTAAAATGGGAAAATTGATCAAAAATCACGAAAATATATGGAAAATTAGGTGAAAATTGAACAAGAATCGATAAAATTTATTAAGAATTGGCTAAAAAAAACTGTAGTGGGGTAAGGAAGACGGTTTGCCCGTTGGTCTTGGAATTCAAATTTTTTAAGACCTTTTAGACACTGGTAAAATATGATTTTTGAGCGTATTCGCAATTTTTCATCTGGCCGGGAAGGGGGGAGGAGGCAACGGACAACGCACTTTCGAGGGGATTTTTACATTAATTTTTTTTCTCTGCGAATTTTTGGCCGATTTTTTTCAAACTTGGTATAACAGTAAAGGTGTGTTGGAGGAGTGTTTTGGAATTTTTTCTGATTTTTTGCACGTTTAATATGACCTTGAAATGGGATTTGAAAACTTCGAAGGCACTTGTAGGCTCCCATTTTAGAGCTGGAAAGTCGAAAAAATTTTCTCGAGTTGTTAAGAGTATTTTACGCCTTCTATATTTTTTTCTATTTTTTTCGTCAAGTATCAAATTATCGACTAAATAATTGCTATTTTTGAGAGTTGTAGCGGAAGCTATCACTTCGAAAAATTTGAAAAAATTATAAAAGGTGTAAAATACTTCTAATAACTTGATAAAATTTTTTCAAGTTTCCAGCTCTAAAATGCTGGTTTATAAGTCAGCACAAAGTTTTCAAAGCATATCTCAATGTCATACTAAAGTTCCAAAAAATCTGAAAAAATTTCACCACATTTCCCCTAAGTACCTTAATTTTTATACCAAATTTGACAAAAATTGACCAAAAATTTGCGGGGAAAAAATTATTGTAAAAATTCTTTCGAAAGTGCATTTTTTACTGCATCATCCTTCAGTGACGAGAAAAAAATCACGATTCGCGAACATACTTAAAAATCATCTTTTATCAGTGTCTAAATAGTCTCTTGAAAAATTTGAATTCTGAGACCCGAGGGCAAATCGTTCTCTTCAGTCCTTACCCTACCATAGCCTTTGACAAAAATGAGTAAAAAATGCAGACAATTAATCAAAAATCACGAAACAAGTGTGATAATTGATTTGGAATATGAAAAGATTTGTTGAAAATTATCAAATATTAATGGGAAAGTAGAAAATTAGCTCAAAATTGACTTGAAATGTGAAAAAAAATCGCTAAAATCATCGAAAGTTGGGTAAAAAAAACTTGAATCTATTTCAGTCCAAGACAATTTTGGAGTTTGGTAAACTGACACCAATGTTCAAGATTTTGAACCTCCTCTTCAGTAGCCCAATTTGGTTGCAATGCTCAAATGGTTGTCAAAATCGAATTCCACAACCACAAAAAACCTCTGTATTGGAATCATTCAATTTCATCTACGGGGACGGAGTAAAAAAGTTACATGCCTCGAAGTTTGACCAAATTCACGGAGGTGGATGAATTTGAGTTGAAAACTCATCATAAAAAATTTGGTGCCCTCAGCTCGAGAGGGGTGGTAGAGGTATGGGTCATCAAAGTAGGGTGATTTAAAAAAAAAAAAAAAACGTAGTTTTTCGTCATTTACACCCCCTAAAAAAGGTGTAGGACCCCGTTCGTAGAGCTATAAAAATGGAATTTCAGATTCTGGGTTTATCTAGCGCATTTTCGGTTCGATTCGAGACCTTTTTTGGCCCTCTACCAGAGGGGTTAAAAAATTACAAATCACAAAAATCGATATTTTTCATTTTTCAAAGAAATAAAATTAAAGGGCCTATTGCCTCAAATACGTGTCCAAAAATTTTTTTATCTCAGAGAAGTGGATTTAGTTCGAAACAGTAGGATAGTTTTGTATAGCAATGCTGCCAAATTGGGAAATAATTTCTTTTTCAAAATAGGTAGTAAAACTTCAACAGTTCCCTGAGCGACCTCTAAAAATCAATATTTTCAAAAAATATATTTTATTTGTGTTTCTGGTCTGATTTTTTATGTCATATTGTCAATGAAAATTGGGCGGAATACCAACAAAATTCGTTTTGGGATCCTAGAAGACCATTAAGACAATTTTCGGCCATGTCAGATATTTATTTATATTTTTTTTCCCGAACATTAAAATCAACATACTCTGCTCGATACTGACCAAAATTGCTCCAATTCGGTCAATCGGCTTAGTTCGTCAGCAGATTAGATATTTATGAGTGGGGATGACTTTGGATCAGAATTCAGTTTCACCCCATTTTGGGGGAGGGGGTGCTTAGGGGCTAAAAGTACTAAAATTGTTTCTTTTTAAGTCAATCGATAGAGAATCAAAAATTGTATATCATATCCAAAAATCAAGCTCCTAGGTCAATTAGGAAGGGAGATCTCTCCTTTTGGCTTTGAAAAAGGGATGTTCCGCCACTATCTCTCCACCAGAATGAGCTAGGAAGTTGAAATTTGGTATGTTAGCAAATTTTCCATCTACGTATTTGGTCAATTAGGTTAAAACCTAAGATGCCTGTACCAATACTTACCTTTCACAGTCCTGTAGACATTACACGTACGAATGAATTTTTCTCTCTACATATTTAAACCCTGTTGCAATAGTTAGACTATAACGTACATGAAATTATACTACATAAAAATTCTAAACACACGTAAGCATCTTCATAGCATAATGCTCTCGAAGTAAGCAATAATAATAAACCGAGTAGGTAAATATAAAGGTAAAAGGTAGTTAGGTAGGTAGGTAGCTAGGTAGCTAGGTAGCGAGGTGCTCACTTAACGCAATTCTATACGCCATCAATTCTACACCTAAATATATACGTAATAACCTGAAAACAAAATCCAATACAATAAAAATGGTACATTTTTATCCTCAGATAACGTGAAAATCCGTTACCTTCTTATATTTTACAAGAAAATCCCATAAATGTAGTTTATTGGTCGTTGCTGTCCCATATCTCCATCTGTATTATGTCATCGCGCAGGGCTCCGTATATTGCCATTACAACCCTCTTAGCTTTTGATCAACTTAATGGTCGCGATCGGTTTATTTTGCAATGTCTGCGGCAGCATTCGACTCGACATATACCATTTTCATCCTTTCTGCTTTTGCCAGCATCATCGCTGGCACTCTGAACATGTACGTACGTACGTACGACGATAGAAAAACGTGCAAACGTAAATAATATTTAATCTCGTACTAGATGGAGAGGGCAGGGAGTGGTAAGGGTATACCTAATTCAACAACAAAGGGCTCTTTTTATTCGCTTTATTTCTTTTTCTGTATTTTAATTATCTAAACGTGCCATGCTCGAACAAAATAAATTATTAACAATAACAATAATAAGATCAGAGAAAGAAAATTGTTTCTTATTTTGAACTTCACGCAAGAGTAAGTACTTTACAAAAAAAAAAAAAAAAAAAAAAAAAAAAAAAAAAGCGAAGAAAAGTCGCGAAAGCTTGGCGTTTTAATAAAAAGCTTCGGTTATACTTAAATGAAAAAGCACCCATTCTCCGCACTACATCGCACCGCATCGCTCTGCGAATACAGAAAAATGATAAAATAAGGAAAAAGAAAATGTTTCACTTTTTTTTCTTCTTTTTCCTTTTTTCTATCCGATGTTTTCACGTAAGCGGCTTATCTTTCTGCGAACCGTACACCCGACTATAAGATGCAAGAAAAAGTATACCGAGAGTGGATTCAGTCCATGGAGATTGTACACAGAAGTGAATTTTTAGATAATGGACTTGTCAAATCAAGTGACATGCAAAACACCTGACTCGCCTTTAAATAATATTGACTTAACGATATCCGTCATGTGCTAAAGATTTAACGTCATTTTTTTCTTTGCAGTTTTTTTCTTTCACGCTATTTCTCTTGATGCTTATGTACAGTGTACCTACGATGCCTTTAGAGTTTCTACATTTTACCTGCTGGATTTCTTTTTACCCCGGGTAATGAACCATTTTTGTCAATTTTTTTACCATCTATCGAGTAATCAAAACACTGGGGCTGATTTGTTGTGAAAATAAATACGAGACGAAGGTGGGCGGGGACGGAGGAACTACCTCAAAATTGATCTTTCTAATAGGAAAAGTCGTAACAGTGAAATAACCAGCTATAAAACGTAACGTAAAAATGTAACGTTTTCACAAATTGACCCCCATCCCCGCCTTAAGAAATATCCATGTCAAAAATGGAAAATTTAAGATAAAAATATGAATTTTTGAAGTTTTGAGTTCTTCTATTGCTAGTTTTTTCGTAAACGAATTTCGTAAGTACCCAGAGAAAGCATTATTTCTAATTTTTAGCTTGGTTCTTTGTTTGCCTCAATTGAAATTTCAAAAATTACGAAACAGAAACGAAATGAAGTGAAAATTGAACGAAAGGCGTATAAATAATTATTTCAGGATATATTCCATGAAGAAAAAATTTTCGACCAAAATAACTACTAAATGGTTTTTCGAGTTTTTCAATGTTCCTTTATTTTTAATATTCGATGAAAATCATCGAAATTGTGGTACAAGATTGGCAAAAAGATGCAACAAATGCCGAAAGTTGCTCAAAAATTACAAAAAAAATGTTGAAAATAAGATGAAAATTGACCCAAAATCGTTAAAAATCAATGAAAATGGGATAAAAATTTGACAAAATTGGTTGAACGTTATAAAAAAAATCGCTAAAAAATATTGAAAACATAGCAAAAATGAATGGAAATTAACTGAAAATCGTGAAAATTCAATAAAAATTGAATAGAAATTAGACAAAAATATGTTAAGTTCGATGATTTTTTACAAATTTTTTCCGATTTCCAGTCAAATTCCATACATTTTGAAAATTTTTGTCCAATTTTTACTTAATTTTCAGTTGTTTTTTTTGTGATTTGTGATCAATTTTTTATGATTTCCTTCAATTTGTTTTATATTTCAAGTTGATTTTCACCCTTTTTTCAAAACTTTTTCATGATTTTTGATAAATTTCCAACATTTTTTACTTTTTTTGGCCTCATTTTTAGGCATGTTTTAGTCATTTTACACTTTGTTTTCAACATTTTTTTCATATTTCAGGTCAATTTTCGCACATTTTTCAACTTTATACCCTGATTTTTGATTAATTTTCTGCCCTTCTCACCCATTTTGTCAAATTTTTAGTCAATTTTTAATAAATTTCACCGAATTTAGTCGCTTTTAACCCATTTTTGTCGTTTTTTTCAATTCTAACGATTTTTTTCATCATTTTTTATCATTTTTATCCAGTTTTGTCGAATTTTTAGCCTATTTCGATGATTTTTAACGATTTCAGGTCAATTTTCACCTACTTTTCAGCCTTTCTTGGTGATTTTCATAAAATTTTAATGATTTTTTACGATTTTTTTCAAATTTCAAGTCAATTTCCATATCTTTTTAACCGTTTTATTATGGTTTTAGAACAAATTTTAGTGATTTTCATCTACTTTTGGCTAATTTTTACATATTTTTCAACATTTCTTTCATTCATTATTATCAATTTTCTACATTTTTTACTCATTTTGGTCACATTTTTAGCCAATATTTAACAATGTTGAACGTTTTTTTTTTTTTGGTAAATTTACACTCCATTTTCAACTTTTCTTCGTGATTTTTGATCAATTTTCTACATTTTTTACGAATTTTTGTCAAATTTTTAGCCAATTTTCAGTGTTTTTTAACAACTTTTAGTCAATTTTTACCTAATTTTCAGCCTTTCTTGGTGATTTTTGATAAATTACGATTTTTTTCAAATTTCAAGTCAATTATCACGTATTTTTTACCATTTTATCATGGTTTTCGATCAAATTTTTATGATTTTCATCTACGTTTGTCAAATTTTTAAATATTTTTTACTAATTTGTAGCTAATTTTCCATAATTTTTAACGTTTTTAGCCAATTTTCACTCAATTTTCAACTTTTCTTCACGATTTATAGTTAATTTTTCATGATTTTGTACGATTTTCTGTACATTTCAAGTCATTTTTCACACATTTTTCGACATTTTTTCAAAATTTTCGATAAATTTTCATCTTTTTTCACTCATTTTTGTCACATTTTAAACCAAAATTTTAATGATTTTTAACGATTTTTAGCCAATTTTTACTCGTTTTCGTCACCTTTTTCAATACTAACAATTTCTCTCATGGTTTTGGCCACTATTATCAATTTTTCAAGTTTTTTTCATGATTTTTCATCGATTTTCAACATTTTTCATCCATATTTGTCGAATTTTTAGTCAATTTTTAACGAATTTGTACGGTTTTCAGTCATTTTTCACTCATTTTCGTCACTTTTTTAATTCCAACGATTTTTTTCATGTTTTTGCTGAATTTTTATCAAATTTTCAATATTTTTTCGTAATTTTTCATCATTTTTATCCAGTTTTGTCTAATTGCCATCCAATTTTCAGCCTTTCTGGTGGTTTTTGATCAATTTTTAATGAATTTTTACAATTTTTTTTTTCAAATTTTATTCAAATTTTGAGTAAATTTTCACTTTTTTATGTTAGCATTTTATTATGGTTTTAGACCAAATTGCAGTGATTTTCATCTACTATGGGCAAATTTTTACATTTTTTTCATGCATTTTTACAATTTTCTACATTTTTTACTTATTTTTGCCACATTTTTAGTCTATTTTTAATGATTTTAAACGTCTTTTTTTTTTTGGCAAATTTACACTCAATTTTCAGCTATTCTTCGTGATTTTTATTCAATTTCCACTCAATTTTTACCATTATTTTCATATTTTGGTCAATTTGCGCACTTTTTTACCTCACTTTTGATTAATTTTTTGCACTTTCTACCCATACTTATTATTTATGCAATTTTTAATCGTTTTTAACGATTTTTATCGCATGTAAGGTTAATTTTCACCTGTTTTTCAACATATGTTCGTGATTTTTAATCAATTTTCTGCATTTTTGGTGAATATTGAAATACATACTTTATAGTATCGATATGCGAGATTTCCGCTATCGAGTTTGAGCTATTTTTTTTTTGGCTAAAATGACTGTACTGTATCTGCATTTTAGGGAAAATTTTTCGATAATAGGTAATTCTGGTTTTACCTGTCGGTAGTTTGTTGGATTGCTGTTTATTATACGACTAATCTACGTACGTAGTACATTGGTAGGTACACGTGTAGCTGGAATATTTGTTCGTCGTAAAACATACGTACGGGTACGTATGTACTTATAGGGAATGGAGCAGCGAAGCTTATTTTAATTTGTAGCCGACATTAAAGCGTAATAGCATTAAAAATAAAAGGCACTAGGTTGTAAAAAGCGCCGGTACACGCAGGATGCGTTTCTAGGATCATCGCTAACTGTTCGTGGTCAAATGTTTCTTTTATTACGTTTAGTGTAAACAATGAAAAAGATCCATAATTCTTTAGAAAACGTTGTATCTAAAAAGTTTAATATAATAACCGAATTTTACGGCGTAAGTTTAACTTTAAAAACGGAAGCAACGATCAAAGTGGAAGCACTAACAAGTTTATGACGACGAAACGAAGCTTTTAACTTTATATGAACATTATTGTGCAAAATCGAGCTAAATAAATTTTTGCAAAATTTTTTCAAATGTATCCTTTTTCCTGTCAGCATTGTCTCGTGGTTTTTGTTTAGGCGCCAATCAGCTGATTTATTAAATAATAAAGTTCACGTCTAGTTATTACTTGTATATATGTACATAGTAGGTACATAGTGTACATAATATACAGATAGATGTACACTCTAAACTATTGTTTACAGCATACCGAGCGTAGACTTTATTATTACACGTGGCTTTTTTATTTGTTTTCGCTCGACGGCCGCCTGTACCGTTTTTTTTTTCCCATTTTTACCAATTGCGAATTTTGGCCGACGTCCATGTGCCCGGAAGCGTGCTGTAATTTAATTAGTCCCCACCGATGATGCTATAAGTGCGCTCATCCTAACGGCTAGTTGCGGTTAAGCTAGTAATTCAATGAAGTTGGCGATATTTTTCATGGTGCGGATTATTACCTATTTAATATTTGCCAAAGTATTGTTCAAAAGTCGAGTTAATTTTTTTTAATGGATAAAGCCTGAACGTGAAAGTTTTATCGAATGGAATTTTTTTTACTGTTTGTTATCGTCACGTCGTCGTTGTAGTCGGATTTCCTAACGCTTATTATGATTATTTTTTTTTTTTTTCAGGTATTTCACTACACGAATATACGTATTTTAGAGCAAATAATTAATGCGTAATTTTTTTCCTTTTTTTTTCCAGCAGGATCGGCGCGATTTAAATGATTTTTATTCCTATCCGTAGTGATGAACTGGTTGCGTCTCGTGTGCCGTTTTACGACTGAAGATTTCCAGGTTAGTGTTTCCCTTCCATGTTCGTTTAAAATGCAGGTAGGTAGGTACGTAGTATAACGATGAATAGATCCTTGCCTTGTGCACTGATGGGTTAAAAACCAAAATTCACCCCCTTTACATTTTAATGAAAAAATGAAATGCTTTTTCAACTTGATTTTCGAGACATATCACAATCGTGAGAATTGAAGAAAAACATTGCAGGTAGTAACGGTCTAATGGGGCTACGAAGTTGACACACCCAAAAGGCACATCAAGGGTCCTAAAAGACCGGCCATACCTCATTTCAAATTCCTAGCTCAATTTGATACGAGGAATAAACTAAAAATTAGAAAAATTTACCAAAACACAACATATTCAGGGCTATGAGGGGGGGGGGGGTGCAATGGGCTGAAAAGTCGAGACTCCCGAAAAGCACATCTATGGCCCGTACTAAATGTACATACCTAATTTCAACTTCTCAGCAGAATTTGTTGGGAAGATAAGGGAAGAACAACCATTTTTCAAGGTCAAAAAGGAAGAAACTCCCTCCCCCCATCACCCCTCCTAATTGACTTAATGGGTTGATTTTTGGATGTGGTGTACAACTTTTGATTCTCTATTGATTGGATTTAGAAGGGGAAATTTTAGCGTATTTGACTCCTCAGCACCCCTCCTCCAAATTGGGACGTAACTGAATTTTGACCCAAGCTTATCCCCATTCATATATATTTAATCCGCTGCCAAACTAAGCAGATTGGCCGAATTGGTGCGAATTTGGTCGGTATCGAGCGAAATAAATGATTTTATTTTTTGGGTAAAAAAATAAAATCAATATCTGACATGGCTAAAAATTATCGTAATGGTCTTCTAGGACCCCAAAGCGGATTTTGCTAATATCCCCCCTCCCCCCCGTCATCATCCGCCGTTGGTCGATAATCTGGTTTTCATTGACAATATGGCATAGAAAATCAAGCTAATAATTGGAAATGTGTTAATGGATAGAATTATGTCATTCCAAATACTTAGAAAATGTCCTTTGAATTTGTCAAGAACACTCGTAATGAAAATAATTGAAAATTTACTAATTGAAAGGCAATGGCATAAATACGGAGGTTTTTTTCGGATTTGACACGCCCCTTCTCCTCCCCCTCCCCCTCCCAGAAGATTTTTTTACCGTAAAAATTCATTTTTACACGTAAAAAACGGTGAAATTCAACCCCAAGAGCTGGTAAAATGCTCATTTTTTGATCCTCCAATTCTTAAAATTTTGTAAAATCTGAAAAAATTTCACCAATCCCCCCTCCCCCCTCGTTGACTGTAATTACTGTACTGTTGAAGGATATAAGAAAGCTAATTCGTGTGATCAGAACTTGAAGCCTGAGGTAAAAATTTTTGCAAGACCTCCTTCTTTATAATCCTATCAATTTTCTGGTACTAATAAGACTTCCAAAAATTCATATAGAATTCTTCAACATCTCAAACTCGTTCAGTACTTTGAAGTCTGTGCGAGATCATTTTTCCACTAATCCAATCACTTAACGTATCCTATTCTTAATCAACATCCACCTACAAGTAGGTATACCTGATAATGAGATCATTGATCAAACTACTAGGGAAGCCTCACATCTCCCCAAAATAACTTCCAATATTTTATCCTACTTCGATCTGGCCTATCTGATCTCCAATCATTGCAATCATTCTGGAAATGTCTACTTTCATCAAACGTCTACCTTTTTAAATCAAACGCTTTATTCCCTTCCCTTAATTCTTTTCGCTTCAGGAAAAAAAATCCTAGCAAAGATTTCGAACTTCCCATACCCATCTTACACATTCCCACTTAATTCAACGTCTTAATCCTCCGCATTCTCCATTCTGTTCAACTTCTCACCTTTACAATTACCACATTTCGCTCACTGGGTCAGCTCTCCAATCCTTGAAAAACCGCCACAAATTCCCCCCCCCTACTCAGAAACCCTATTCATTAAATTCCTCATTTCGCAAATGTAATTCCATCCCTCCAAACCCTAAGATTTTCGCAAAGATCTACAAAAGTCTGTGGCAGCAAATGGCACGTCTGTGCGGCTGAAAGCGCTGGTATTTTCAATGGAAATCAGGCTATTACGGGACTATCAACTTACGACGGATGGAGGGGAGGGGGCGAAATCCATTTTAGGGTTTTAGAAGGCCATTGAGACTATTTTGCCATGAAAGTTGCACGATATGTTCAAAAACAGCCTCCCAGATCGATTAGGAGGGAAGAAATGGGGAGGAGCGGGAGATTCTTCTCTTTGACCTTGAAAAAAGGCTATCCCACACCTATCTTCTCTCTAAATTGGGCTAAAAAGTTGAAATTTAGCATGTAGATTTAAAAGGGATCCCAGACGTGTCTTTTGGGGATTTCTATTTTTCAGCTCCATTTTACCCTCCCGCCCCGCCCCTACCGAAAAAGTAGTTTTTTTTATTTTTTGAGGTTGTCCTACGCACCTCACTGCTGCAAATGGAGATGAGAGGTTGAAATTTTTTAACTTTTGAGTCCCATTGCACCCCCTCACAGTTTCGAAAAAGTGATTTTTTGGTCGGTTTTTTCTTTACTTTTTGAGTGTTTCTCACGTATATTTCTCTTCTAACTTGATCTATGGAGGCTGGAAATTTGGTATGCAGATTTAGTAGTTGTCCTGAATGCATCTTGATTTTTCTGTTTTCGAAGTTCCATGCCGATAGGAAAGGGAGTAGGTGTTTCCAGAGCTGAAAGCCAACACACGACAAAAAATACGTTTTTGGAAGTTGTATTACGACGATGGTTGTGACAATAAAAGATGAAGAACCTAGGAAATGATATAAGAAATTTTTCGGCCCCTTACCCAACTTTCATAAGAAGTTCTACCTTTCTAGCTCAATTTCAGAATGGAGAAATAAATTTTCCAAAGCTAAAAATGTCGAAAAAGCCAGCTGCAGGATTTTTTAATTAGTCTAGAAAGTCGATTTTTGAATATTTTATGCATCTTTCAATGTTCTACAGATTGACAGAAAAATTTGCGCTCTACTATTTTTTTTTTTAAATCTGTGATAGAGGTGTAGGTTTATTTTATACTAAAAGCTACGTATCAATTTTAAACTTCTTAGTTTAATTTGGAAGGAGGATATGTCAGTAATAAACTTGAAAAATGGTAAAAATCGCTCAAAAAAGAATAAGTTATTTTTTTGAGACTATGCGGGGGTGAAATGGCGTGAGAAGGTCGAACCCTTCAAAAATCACGTCTGCGGTCTCTACTAAATGTACCTACTTTACTCTCTGGCTAAATTTTCATTTTTTCAAGGTCAAGAGTCAAAATGGGGAAAACTTACGTACTTTTGGTTATGCTGTACAAGTGTTGATTGTCTTTCGATTGGTTTTGAATCGAACAAATTTTACGATTCCCCCTACCTTTCACTACTTCTTTCAAATTTGAACTGAACTGGATTTTCACTCAAAGTGATCTCTTTTATTGGTCAAATTTTACACATTTCGGTTAATTAGTATAAGTGTATCTGGCATGGCTAAAAAACTGTATTTTAAAGTCTTATGAATGAGGAAGATCAAGATCTTCCTAAAGAACTACCAAGATTCTCACTTGATTTGTATGCCAACTTTTAGCCTTATATGTCAATTAAGACGAGTTGAAATGAGATATCTATTGATGAAATATAAGAAAATTCTTATTTTAAGATTTAATCTCGAATACCTGTTTACTCAGGGTGAAATAACACCCAAAAAACACATCTACCGTCCCTACCAAACTTACATACCAAATTTAAACTTCTTAATTCAATTTGGAGAGGAAATATGGGAGGAACAGCTCTCTTTCAATGTCAAAAAGGGGGAATTCCTTATACCTCCCCTCTTAATTGTGATCTAAAAGGCTGATTTTTGAATATGTTATACAACTTTGGATTTTCTATCGAATGACTTAAAAAAGAATAATTTTTAGATTTTTAGCTCCTCAGCACCTGCCCCCTTCCAATTTGAGCACAACAGAATTTTGACCCGAGGTCATCTCCACTGCAGAATATCAAATAGCACGTCAATCGAAGCTTATTCCTTAAATTTTATCGATTTTGATCTGTATCGAGTCGAACAAATAATTTTTAAATTTCGTCGGGTAAAATAAATGTATAATTAAAAATCTGATATGGCCAAAAATAGTAGTAATGGTCTTCTAAGACCCCAAAACTGAGTTTGGTCATATTCCTCCCTTTCTTCTCGATCGTCGGAGGTCGGTAGAGTCCAATAGGCTGTTTTCATCAACAATATGACAGGAAATCAGGCTGATAAAGCAAAAATTACTTAATATAATTTAATCTTTTTAAAAATAGAAAAAAATTCCTTCATCGTACATATATGTAGATTTATAATGTTGATGTTAAATTTCCTGAAGCAATAATTCAACAGCCAAAATAGAGCAAAAAATATATTTACAACTCACAAGTCGTACGTATTTGTATATTAATTTCTCGATAAGAAAGATTTAAGCACACGTTATGGAAAATACGTTGAAGTTCAAATATCCAAGATTCGGCTGTAATGGTGTTTTTTTTTTTTTTTTTTTTGCATTCGTTAACGCATTTTCATCGACAAATATATCCTCGGGTATTTCATATAAAGATATTATAGTTGGAAATTGAACGACAACCAGGTTTGGAATGTATTTAATCCGTATTTTCGGCGGTATTAAGGATTCAGATTTCGGAGCTTACCTACACCTAGGATGTTATTTATTCGGTAACCATTTAAATGATTTAATTTCCGTTAAAGGTTGTTTATTACAGATGATAATGTATGACTTTCGGTATTACATAGGCGTACCTAGACCTACACCTTTACCTGTAAACGTCTAAAAATAGGTCGAAATATAGAGATTCAAATTTACCGCTTTCTTAATCTTTTCGATAAACGCGTTAAAATTGATACTGGTTGGAAGAAGAAAAAAATCTCCACGGATATGGAATTAAATTTTCAGAATTATGATTTACGGCAGAACATGGTAAAAGTTAGCAATTATATTTATCGTGTAAATCGTACTCGTGTAGCGAGCGCCAAAATGTGAACATGGCTTGGTTTTTGTGCCTTTGTCGCACGAGGAGGTATTCAGTTGGCAGAGAGGACGTCGTCGTCATTTCTTTATGAAAGACGGTATCCCTTGTTTTTTTTCCTTCCTTCTTCCTTTATACCTAGTGCTTGTTCCAAAGTTGAAAATAAGATTAAAGATTAATTTGTGGAAATTGTTTCGTCTCTCTTGTTTCTAAACGATACTTTCGTTTTTAAGGCTTAATTAAAAAGCACGTCGGTCGTCGAGGATTTTTTTTCTCCTATTTTTGGCGTTCTTTTAAAATGAAAGTTGTCGAAAAAAAGAGCAAATTTTGAGTGTAATTTTTATTAATTAAAATGTTTTTTTCCAACATCGTGTCAGATGGACGTTTGCAAGAGTTATTACCTAAACCACTTGTGACTCATTTTATTGTAATTTTACGATAAATTAATTTTTTTATTTTTTTTTATTTTTTTCGAGCTAAAGATTTCTCTTTTGATATTTTGTATCATGGTCTAATTCATAATAAAGAATTTTTTTATATTATTATTTTGGGAAAGTTGATGTTATATTGTTTTTGTTTAAATTTTATTTTATTTATAAAGGTATCTTTGGTTGTTTTTTTTTTTTTTTTTTTTACTGCTCCGCCCGCGCGCATTTTTCAAAATTAACGTTCCGTTCTAGCTTGTAAAATGTAGATATTTTATATAACAGCTTCTGAGTATATCTTACTTAGGCATCAATTATTATTGATAAAATAATCGAAATAGTTGGTATTTTTTTATACATAAAATTCTCCAATCTTAATGAATTTGATTCGTGGTAGAGTTACGATAAAGTTGGAAAAAATTTACATTAAATGAAAGAAAAAAAAAAGTGTTACCATAATACGCAAAGGAACTGGAACGTTTACTCTTGGCTGTAAAATAGGTACCTACCTATAGCTAGCTACTCCTCATATACGAGTTGCTTGATATGAAAAATACTCCCATATGAATAGGTATAAATGCGCCTGTACGAGGGTAAAAAAAATAATATTTTTAACCCTTTATACTTTACTTACTTTTATAAAGTAAAAGAAAATTACTGATGGCATAAATTACTCGTGAAACGCGTTCTCTCTGAGGAATGCGATGAATAAGATGCGATATTAAAAATGGTAGCTCATGTTATCTTCTGTGGTGAGTTTATATGCAGATTTCGTGCTTGTGGGAATGTTATTTTTATGTCTTCATTCGGATTTTTATTTTTATTACTCGCACCCGCAGTAAATCGTCATTACGGTTTACGAAGTGGTTTAAATTAATTATCAAATAACATCCACAAGTGTGCACGATCGAGAAGTGATAGAATTCGAATTCCAATTTCATTCAAACTAATCATCGCTGTGCTCTTGGACGTCTACCTTAATAGTGATTTCGGATACAACTTGTTTATGGAATTATTTTATTTCCTAGTTTGGGTGGTAGCTGATAAAATTTTATACATGTTGAAACTTATAGTATTAATACAGATGTGAAATAATCACAGAAATCCGGGCGCTGCAGTCGATGATGGCTGATTAAATATATATGTATATAGATTGCTCTTTCTGGACTTTCTGTACCGTTTAAATATTAATGAAAAGATTTACATACGAACAGATTTTTTTTTAGGTGTATTTGTGAAGCGAGTAGGCGTATTATTTTTGTAAGAAAAGGATACATTTAGTTGGTGTTCTTTTACTATTATTCAGGATGGCAACTCGAGTGAAAATTATTATTATAAGTTGGCAAGATGGATAAAAAGCATGGGGTTTCGTATTTTTTGAGGTTTTTCATTATCAAGAAAAACTTTGAAAAATATATATCTTGCAGAAATAGGTTTACTCAGGACCTTAGCAAACAACTTTGGGGAGGGGGGATGAACGGATTTATTTTTCCTAATGAACGAGCTCATTTTTTCGACTAAATCTTCAATTTTTGGCAATTAAGTATTAAAAAGAGCGTAATTTGGTTTTAAGAAAAAAAAGAAAGGTTTTCAGTTTTTACAAATGTTTCAAGTTCAGTGACCACATTTGCTTTTTAGGAATAGGAAAGAAGAAATTTAAGGGAATTTGTTCTTTATGATACTGATAAGAAATATAGCACAAGCGGAACAAATTTTCATTTTTCAATTTTTCATAATAACTCGCAGCTTTTTCATGGGGGGGGGGAGCTCCTCCTTCTCCCTCCACCATGCCCCTTATGCCAATACCCTGGGTCTACTACATATTGTTATTTTTTATTCGTTGTTCAAGATCTAAAACAACATCTAGATATTCAGTTTTGAGATTTAGAAATACGTATTTCGTGATGCAAATAGGATAGAAAAAAATTTTGAAAAATTTTCATGGAGGACTTCGATATGGTCCCTTATCTCTGTAAGTTTGAAAAAATTAAGTCAAGATTTGTAGAATAAAAAAACTGACCAGCTAAACTCGTATTTGGAACATATTTAGAGCGATATATGGGAGGAGGGGCACAATTTTTAGCAACGAGCTTTCAGACTATAAGAATCCAGTTCCAAAACATGTGGTTCTTGAGTGCTAAATCCACCAACACAGATGGATAGTTGACGTTTTTTTCGATGATTTTCATATCGCCCATAACGAATTTTTGAATCTTGTTTGCAATCTTTCTTTGATTTTTTTAATCGATATCCATACAAACAATTTCGCATTAAGTCCAAAAATCAACCATACTCATTTTTCATTATGAGTTTTATCAAACTTCCCCACCCTTAAGAAATATCCATGTTAACATTTCAACATAAATTTAAAAAATCAAAAACGTACGTCAAACAACGTTTTTCATCAAAAATCATTATACGTGCTGATATAGATCGAAATCTAACCCATTTTCCAAAAAACTTCCTGGCCTCCGTTGCAGAACATGGCGTTAAATAATAATAAAAAAAAAACACACATTTTTATTTTTTTATTTTTTTATTTTTTAATTTCTTTAATTATTAATTTTTTTATTGTTTTCAAAATTCATTGTAAAACTCATAAATTTTTTTTTTAAATTAATTTTCAAATTTTTTTGAATATCATTTCTATATTTAGTGCAAAAGTGATACAAATATCAGAAACGTCACAATTTTTATTTTTTCTATTTTTCAACTTTTTTAATTTTTTAATTTATCAATATTTTTTATTTTAAAAATTTTTATATTTTGTTAATATTTTTTCAGTGTTTTTAATTGCACATCCATGTCAAAATTTTAACATTAAGTGCAAAAGTCATACAAAAATCAAAACGTCACAAATTTATTTTTAAATTTTTTTAATTGACGGCCATGTCAACATTTCAACATCAAATTCAAAATTCATAACAAATTGTTATGTATGAGTGGAGATATATTTGATTCAAAATTCAGTCATGCCCTATTTTGGGGGAGGGGGTGTTGAGGGGTTAAAAGCACAAAAATTTCCCCCTTTTTAAGCTAATTGATTGAGAATCAAATTTGACCCTGAAAAAGGGCTGTTCATCGTTTATCTCCTCACCCATTTGAGTCAGGAAGTTGATATTTGGCATGTAAATTCAGTTGAGGCCCTAGATCAGCATTTTGGGGGTTCCAACTTCTTAGCTCCATTACACCCCCTTACACCCCCAAAAAAGTGGTTTTTTGATTGCTTTTTCTCATTTTTGGAGTTTTTTGAGTTTGTTCCTCACATAACCCCCCTCCAAATTGAACTAAGAACTTGAAAAGGAACTAGAAATTAGGTATGTACATTTAGTAGCGGTCCTGGATGTGCCCTTCGGGGGTCTCGACTTTTCAACCCCATTTCACCCCTTCATAGCCCCTAAAAAGTGGCTATTTGGTCGTTTTTTCTTATTTTTTGAGTTTATTCTTTACATAACTCCTCTGCAAATTGAGCTGGGAAATTGAAACGGGGTGTGTATATTTAGTAGAGGCTTTAGATGTGCCTATTTGGGGTCTCGACTTTTCTGCCTCAATTCACCCTCTTACAGTCCTAAGAAAGGAGGTTTTTAGTTATTTTTTCTCATTTTTTGGGTTTCGTTCCTCGCATAACTCTCCTCCAAATTGGGCAAGGAACTTGAAATTAGGTATGTATATTTAGTAAGGACCCTAGATGTGCCTAGGCATTGCGAAGCGCAGTTTCTTTTCAATTTTCATGGTTTTACTATGTCACGAAAATCAGGCTTTTTTTTTTTTTTCATCTTACATTACTTTTTAGTACGGTTTTGAGTTGTGTTCAGGTTTCATTTCGAAACAGCATTGAGTAGAAAAAAACCTTGTACCCGATTACCTAATATCTAGATAGTTAGGTACGTACCTACTACCATAGTGGTCCAATTATTCACGAAACTACTAAAACAAATGGAAAATCCGTCCGAACAAATTCGAATTTTAGTCGTACTTGACACGCGGCCAGATTTCTAATTACGTTCAATGACCAATTAGAGGCGTTAAAAAATTGATACGTGAATAAAATCAAAACCTGTTAATTTATTTCGAATTAATTCGATTTAAAAATAAATAAAAAAATTCATGTTTATTTAACGAGTTTGCGGTGACAGATACATCTAATCTGATCCTAATACCACCAGTAAGTACAAGACGTGATACACGAATTACCAACATCGACAGCCTCAGAGACAACGACTCTAACACGTTCCGAAATTCCAGATAAATTAACAAACACGCGGCGTGTTTAGAATAAAAAAAAATCTCACTATATCCATCTTTTAATCTGGATTCATTTTAATTTGTATCAATGTTAATTAAAAATACTCGTAAGAAAATATCGTCTCTGTTTTTCTCGGCAATCGTACAACTATACTCGAGGAATGCGCCACAAACGAGTTACTCTTTTTGCTTTTTTTCTTTTTCTTTTTTTTTCTTTTTTTTTTTTTATTACTAATGAACAAGAATGCTTGAAGCTTTTCGAGATTTTATCAGGTGCTTTGGTGCGAGCGTGTATGTTGCGCTTTAAGTTGTCATCTTTTAACAATCTACACGTTAGTCGTCATTAGTTTTGAAACAGACGAAAAAGAAAGGGAAAAAAACACTCGAAATAACGCAGTGTTTTTTGTAATACGCTGTGCTTGCGCTGTATGTCCATTTCGGCAACATTTGCCACGCATAATAAGTGGGCTTCAAAATAAAATTAAAATCCAACCACAGAACCGAATAATAATTAAAAATTCCTCGCCAATGTGCAACGTTTCTGTGTACGCGGCGCGGAGGCATTTTCTCGAGAATGGTCGTTGGTGAAATTTTATGCAAAAAAGTAGCTTGTAATAGGTTACCGTAAGAACGTTGCGTTGGTACAATTTTTAAACGGGTATTACAATAACCCTCTTGTCTCGTTTAATAACGGAATGGGTAATTTTTCTTGTTAAATATAATTTATGAAATCACTCGTGAAATTAATTCGTTTAGCGAGATATTAATTAAACACACCCCCGAGTACCTGTGTAATTATTTTATCAACTGAAAATGATGCATTTTGTATGCAGAATAACTGAATAACTCAATTAGCGAGTTACTTCGTGTTCGCTTTCTATAATAATTTCGTCGCAAAACATAATAACGACAATTGTAAAAACAGACACTGCATTAACAAGTTCACTCGTTTGAATCCTTCAAACAAAATATTACACGGAGCTTTGCTTCGTATTAATTACTCGCTTTAGTTTGCACAACTATTTCGCACATCGAAGCAATTTTACCACTGTCTTATGAAGTGAAGAAAAGGTTAAAAGATACCGCAACAGCAACCTATAACTTTTCCATTAAATTATAATCAATCAATTTCAATGTGAAAGTTTTTTTTTTTTTTCAAAGAAAACTTAAATTATAAAAATAAAATAATTTTTCGGTTTACATTCAGGTGCTTTTTTTGGTTGCCTTTATGGTATTTAGTAGTCCATCGAAATGCAAAATAGAAACGCCTGATTGTTAATAAAATTATTTTGTAATTGTATCGTCAAAAATTTCGATTTATCTAGCTATTTTTTTTACCTCTTCCTTCCTTTCAATAGCAGCCTGCAAGAAAAGCCAAAAGTTTTCCCTTCTTTTGTTCTACTTTTTGGTATAAATGTCTGTGAGATGCGGGGGAAGGGGAGGGGGTTGAATTTTTATTCTGAAATTTTAGATTACTTCAGTACTGGAGAGCTCGATCCCATATATTTTTTGTAAACTTTTTTTAAAATTAATTTTCCCTGCATTGCTGTGGTGATCCAAAATTTCAGCCTCCAAACTTTTTCGTGCAAAAATTTGTTCCAAAAAATCGAAATAATATGTATGCATATTTATACCGAGGATAGTTATTGGTTGTAAATTATCACCACTATCTCTCTCTCACCAACGCTCAATTTTTAGAATAAGGCAAAACCGTTTACAAAATTGTAAAAAATAAAAAATCTTTTTTTTTTTAGGGTGACTGGTACATTTTAACTATTTTTTTCAGACTTTCAAAAATGATTTTTCATTTATCTGCATTTTTGGAACCATTTGTACTGTATTTCTAAATGTTATGAATTATGATATACGTTGAGAACACCTGAAAAGGGAGAAAATAATGAAAAATGACCTTGAACAGACTAATTAAAGTAGGTAATTTTATTGAGCATTTAGTGAAATTTTCTCTTTAACACGAAACTACCATCCCTAATTTAATATAATGTTTGACTGAAACGCCTCTAATCTTTATTGCCCAACATTTGAAAAATTTTGTAAAAAAAAAACAACTCTTAAAGCTTTTAAAAAATCAGATTTGGATGTAAAACTGAAGTATTTTGCAGAATCGTCTAAAATTATGTAATATCATTGATTATCCGATGTGGTGAATCTATAATAATATCCTACATTTATTCCAAGTAAGTGTTTCTAAAAAAAATTCCGTTTTAATTTTTCAAAAAATGGTAATAAAATAGAAAAAGTGAAATTTTTAAACCCCTTATTAAGTGGTAAGGTGATAGTAAAAACCTGTTGCCAAACATTATTTAGAAATCGTTTTTTGGTTATTTTACTGGGGTATCGTACTTTGCAGCTCATGCCCCCCCCCCCCAAACCTACTCTGCTATGTACCATTGCATCTGGCTCATTCCGTGTCAAAATGACACAAAAAGTAACTTAGGTTTTGCAATTTTACTCAACATTTTTTTCGGGTTCCTCTCAGTGGTATAGTGAAAAAAATCATACTTTGTGGAGATGCGGATGGCCCCTACAATTTTCAAACAATTGTTATTTTTTGTCAAACAGCTCAAATTTGAAGGTTCATATTTCGAGATTGGTTATACGTACTTAAGAGGAACCTATTTGCACTGTTTTTTAAGGTAATCTGAAGAAGAATAAAAACTAATGTTTAAAATTTTGAGAGCTCAAATCATAACTTTTGAAATGAAAATGAAACCTCAACTTTTCATGATACCAATGAAGATTGCAAGCTACCGTTTAAAAATCTGAACAAATTACTTTCAATAGATTATTTATTCTTGTTTTAACTATGTAATCAATTCTTAATCAACATTGCTGGTAGAAAGGGTTCAATGGGGCTAAAAAGTCGAAACCCCCAAAAAGCAAATCAAGGGTCCCTACAAACGGAGCATACCTGATTTCAACTTCCTAGCCAAATTTGGAGGGGAATTATGCGAGTCACAAACTCTAAAAATTAGAAAAATCGACTAAAAAACTACAAATTTGGGACTTGTAGGGGTGAAAGGGGACTGAAAAGTCAAGACCCCCCCAAGTGGCACATCCAGGGCCCCTAAAAAATATACATACCTCATTTTAACTTTCTAGCCAAATTTGGAGGAGAGTTATGTGAGGAACACACCCAAAAAACTCGAAAAATGAGAAAAACGGACCAAAAAACCACTTTTTTGGGGCTGTGAGGGGGTGCAATGGATCTAAGAAGTCGGAACTCCAAAAATGCGCATCTAGGGCTCCAACTTAATGTGCATACCAAATTTAAACTTCTTAGCTCAAGTGGGGGGGGGGGGGGAGAAACAGCCCTTTTTCCAGGGAAAAAA
>FIZR01025185.1:0-13725 GCA_900060175.1 Ferrisia virgata | reverse complement strand
TTTTTGTTCCGCCAGCTCTATGACGTCTACGCCATCATTTAACTTTCAAAAATGGCAAAATTTCACTAAAAATCACACTTTAGGGGCCGTAGGGGGCCATTGTGACCATGCCTAAGGAAACAAAACACATATTTGGACTCGGGTGAGTATGTAATGGGGGTTTTTAGGCCCCAGCCCCCTATAGTGACGCGGCAAAAATCGAAAAAGCTCATTTTCGTGAACGTCCCACCTATACCCACAAGAAACCAACTGATTTTTTCGTTCCCCAAAAAAGCATAGCATATTCACTTTCTAGAGCACTTTTCTGGGTTTGGACTGTAGACTATATACCATCCGAGGGCATTAGATCGAAAATCAAGGCTGGGGTCGAAAATCACCCCTTACCCGGCTATACCGTTTTTATACCTATATTCGTATGAACATTGGTCAAATACTAATCGAAGCCAGCTAACACGTTAACCAAACCGGTGCATTTGAAACGAATCGTGACTGCGGGTGTGTTGCGTGTGTGTGTGTGTGCGTATTTGTGCGTGTTTAACGAATACATGACATGACGTAAGTAGGTTTTAATTTTAACTCTCGCCTTTTTGAGGTACCGGCGTGGCCTGGCGCGGAGGGGCAACTGCATCCAACGATGATACCTATATTTAAATTAAAACGCGTATTTATCGATTTACTTTGCTGAGAAAATAGTATTTTTCCTTCTATTATCTTTACCGAGTACATTGATTGGTACCTGCTTATTTTCTACGTATTCGTATACATGGTCACGGTTTTGAGATCAGAGAAACGAACAGTTTAAAGACGTGGTAATAAGCGAACCAACAAAGTGAGTGGACTATCGCGACCGTGAATGAGAAAGCGCTGCTGCTACAAGTGAGAGAAAAAAAGTACGATAAAGCAAAAAAAAAAAAAAAAAAAAAAAAAACGCATATTTACTCACTCTTAAAAATATAGTACATCCACATGTTTCAAACCAGCAACACATTGGTAATGGTGATATATATGTACATATATGTGTATTTTTTTCTAATTTCGCGCGTGTTATTATTGTGTGTTCTCGCAGGATCGTCAAACTCGGAAGATTTGCTGCCATGTTTGTTGAACGTTTACGATTCCATAGCAGCGGCCAGAAAGCTGAGCGGAGCCGGTGCTGGGAACGGTTCACTTATGGATGAACAGGCGAACAAGGCCGAAAATCAATCTTTAGTCGAATCTTCTCGCAGGATAGAAGATGGTGACGATTGTGTCGATTATGTCAATTCTACGCCTGCTAAATCTACACCGTCTTCGAGGTCTTGGTATAACTACCAATGTCTGACGAGTTCGGCCAGTTCCAGGCCCAAGTCGACGATTTCAGTCGCCTCCGTGTCGTCGAGTACTTCTCGTAAGTATTGGCTACGTTATTTGTGAAAATGAAAACCTAATCAACTGTCCGGATGTGATTTGAACGAAACCATAACGGATGGAAAAATTTTCAGCTGCTGAAATTCATTTTTGGATTTTCGACGAGAGTTCGCCGTTTATTCGCCCTTTTATTAAGTTTGAAAGAGTCTCTTGTATTGTAGTAGAAAATCAATGAGATGAATAATTTATGCTTATACAAGTCAAGTTTAAAATGCAGCAAGCCAAAAATTGAACATGCCAAATACAGGGAATTTTACGGTCTTGGGATCCGATTTCGACAGCAATTTGAGCATTAGCCCTAGATTCGGTTTCCAATGGGTTGGTTCAAAATCAAAATTTTAAAATATTGACATGTGTCGATGAATTAATACGATTGAAAAAAGCGAAAAAAGAAACCAAATGAAATGTTATATGATATTGATATTTGACCCCTCTCTCCCCTTCCCCACCCATTCAGGAAAACCACTTCAACGTCCTGAAATATATAAACATTTTTGTCTTTAATTTTTTGCTTTTCCACGTTGATAGCTTAGCCCCCCCCCCCAGCATTTCGATACATCCAATGTGGGGGATGATGAAATTTATGTTTTTTTCCTCCGATCTGCTCCACACTTTGAGAAAAAATTTTCTTAAATCCGAATTCTGGCATCGAAGATCCTTCCACTGTGTATTTCAAAAATTATCAGCTCATGAATCTTGTTTAAATCGTAAAGGCGGAGACCTCCCCTCTCAGCCCCACCTCCTTTCATCCGAAGTTCAGTATAGTGCCAGATTCGTATACTGCGCTCTTGTAAACTTACATATATTTCGATATAGGTGTATCATAAGCTAGGACGACGAAATTTTTCATTCTTCCTGCGGCCCTCCTCCCCCTTCCCATACTTTGAGAAATTTTATTAAAATTTAAATTCTGGCATCGGAGGAGATCCCTCAACTGTATATTCTAACAATTATCAGCCTGATTCGTATTCTGCGTCCTTGAAAATATCACACACCTAGAATTTTGAATTTTTTCGGTTCTACAAACCCCCTTTCTTCCCCCTCTATTATGCAATTTTTCTGCATTTTCATTCGGCAGTAAAATTCAGTCAGCAATGTGCAACCAAGCGACTAAGAATTACGTTTTAACCAAATTAAGAGACTTTTTTCACAAAAAAAAAAAAAACAAAAAACGAAAAATTGGTACTTTTTGATTTTTAACCCTTTTCTAAAACCCCATCTGGCAGCATTTTAGGACCAGCAGACTGGCATCTACGGATTAAGCGTGAAAAATTTTATCAGATGGCACTAGCTTCAGCAATCAACCGACTGTGCTTCAAAGCAACAGCTGCAGATTGGCAGACAGGTGGTTTAAGAAATAGGTATACATAGCCCCCAACTTTTGAGGCTGATTCTAAATTTCAGCCCTTTCAGTACAATTTTTTTGGCCGACCTCGCATAACTTATCTCCAAATTGAGATAGGAAGTTGAAATTTGATGTGTGCATTTAGTAGGGTGTCTTAGAAGTGCCTTTTGGGAGTCTCGACTTTTCAGACTTACTGTACACCCCCCCCCCACCCCAAAAACATAGTTTTTTGGTCGGTTTTTCTTATTTTTTTAAGTTTGGTTCCTGGCATATCTCCCTTCTGTTCCTCCTCATCTCCCCAATTGGGTTAGGACGTTGAAATTTAGTATGCAGATAGGTTTTTTAGATATGCCTTTTGATGCTGTTGAATTTTTAGCTCTATTAAACCCCCTTCTCCTTCCAACCCTTACCACTGGTTAGGTCTTCGGTAATTTAAAAAATTGTAAAATTGAATGAGCTGAGACATTTTTTTTTTTTTTAAAACTCTTTTTTTGCCCAATCTGGAGCTCGAGATTCGATATATCAAATTTTCCAGAAATTCGGGAGCTTCCAGCTGAATATTTTATTCTAGTCTAATGGAACCAATTCCAACAGATTAAGGAGGTTAATCTGTTAGAGTGGATGTTATTAGGTTAGGATAAAATTTTCAGCTGCTGAAGTTTTTAACCAGTTGTTCTAGGACATTTTAAAAATCTTGTAGAAAAAGCAACTTTTGCTACAGGTTTCACAATGCTTTAAAAATATGACACATCGATTTAGGAAATCAGTAGTAAAGATTACACTAATTTCCTCTGAAAAGGGTACGCGTCTTTTTCAAATTTGATTCTTTCAATTTATTTTTCGAATTTAAAATGGACACAAAAAAACTTTTTTCAATTATCTGGCTGTGGAATTTTCAAAAAAAAAAAAAAAAAAAAACTACCCAAATCGGTTAGAATGTGTACCTGCGACTGCTTAAATTTGGATGCGGCCATTCTAGAGCGTTTTATGAATGCTGAAAAAGTGAATTTTTGGCTGGAGGCTGAAGAATTTCTGGGAAATTTTACACACTGAATCGAAAGCTTCATTCAATTTTTCATAGGGTAAAAGAGGGTGGAGGGGTGTAATGGGGTTAAAAATTCGACACCATCGTAAAGCGCATCTAGAACCTATGCAAAAGCTACATACCAAATTTCAACTTCATTGACCGATTGGGGGGGGGGAGGAGAAGGAGAAACACAAAAAATGAAAAAAACCAACCAAAAAAAAAAACAACTTTTTGGAGTTGCAAGGAGATGCCATGAGGCTGCTGAAAAGTCGAAACCCTCAAAACGCACATTCTTAGCCCTTACTGAGTTCTATATACCAAAATTTCAACTTCCTAGCTCAATTTGGAGGGAAGATAGTGGATCAAGGGCCTTTTTTTTCGAGTCCAAAAAAAAAAAAACCCTCATATCTCCCCTCCTAATCGACCTAAGAGGCTGAATTTTGGATATGTTGTACAACTTTGGATTCTCTATTGATTGGATTCGAAAGGAACAATTTTTATAATTTTAGCCCCCTCAGCACCCCGTTCACCAGATTTGAGTAAAACTGAATTTTGACCCGAGGTCATCCCCACTCCAGAATATCAAATGGCCCACCGATCAAAGCCTCTTCGTGAAATTTAATCGATTTTTATCAGCATCGATCTGAGTAATTGATTTTTTAGTTTTGGAAAAAAGTTAAATGAAATAAAAGTGAATATCGGACATGGCCAATAAAAGTAGTAATGGTCTTCCAGGACCCGGATTTGGGACCGCCACCGCAGTAATTTTCAAAAATTCGCCAAAATTTTCAAAAATGAACTTCGACAGGTGAAAATTTTGGTTCTCGAGGTTTTTGAACGTGCTCTTCCCATCTAGCTTGGTTTCATTTAGATCTGAGCTGGGCTATAGAGAAGGTTCCCTTCCAAGTAAGTGTAGGTAGAACTCCCCTGAAAGTGGAGGGAGGTGAGTGTCTTATAATGGTATGTGATTTACAACGACATCGAGCCCACTGGCTATTTGATGTTTTGAGTTTTGTATCTGTGTGTGTTGGAGAGTGCAGAGGTTACAGAGGATGTAGTAATATATAGAAATGTACGTATTATGCGTATTGTGCACTGCAAGGAATACCTTATAAAGGAGAAATATGGCGCGTGTCTACGTGCTACACCGTACATATACCTTTCGGGTATTTAGTAGGTGCACGTTGCCTGCGAATGCGGTCGCCTTCTTGTTGTTTCCAGCTCCAGAGATGTTGGCATGTTCTCATTTTGATCGAACATTCGCCTAGCTTATGTTGTTATGGCAGCCTGAAGCTGGCCAGATAGGTAGGTATAGGTACCTAGACGTATGTAGATCCAAGAGGTACGTATATACCAATACGATGAGTGAGGTGCAAGAAAAATGGAAAACGAATATTTATGCAGAGTGAAAGAAAGAGAGAGAGAGAGAGAGAGAGAGAGGAGCATTAAACGCATATTTAAATTTACGATCGGTCGTATTGACCTTTTCGTTAGATATAGAAGTTGGCGAGTATCAAGAGGGGGAAAAAAATGAAAATCGTACCTAAACCTATAAATATTACCTCGTTAAGAAAAAAAAAAAAAAAAAAAATCCGTCGTGAAAATTGACAAGTGTTTGGGTATTTTAACGACTTTAGTTCGTTATTATGACGCTTAATGATGCCGAGATCATCAATCTGCCATGTTTGTAATGTTTACAGTGAGCAGTAGCCGAAGTAGTAATAGTTCGAATAACAGCAGCGTTAATCCGGATAACGAAAGGATGGATCAACGAACTGTCCAAAATAGCTGCTCGTCGTCTTCGGCCGCCGCTAATCTGACTGATAAATCTCTAAATACTCTAGTCCAAATTGAACAACATGCCAATAGAACAAAAGCAGTCGCTGATACTCAACCTAGAACTAGTTACGCTACGTCGTCTCAATGTGAGTACCTATCTGCCCATTAAGTGGAGTATTGTTTGAGTAGTTTTTATGTTACTTGTACTCTGTACAATTCTTACATACATATTTGATGAGCTCTCGTAAAAATGATTGAATTATCTATCTGTCATAAATGAAATTTATACGTTTCGGTACGACTACGGCTACAGCTAACACGACGCGACATATTTGATTACAGATTCAGAAGATAGTGGTATATATAGTAGTAGTCTTATGAGATCGGAGTCGCTTCACGACAGGTCGTGGTTCTGCAACGATAGCGAAGATTTCAATTATACCAGTCGAGTGGTCGCTGAGATATTGGAGACCGAGTTGGCGTACGTTGACGATCTGCATCAGATTATAACGGTAAGTGTGATGGGTAATAAATTTTGTAGCATGTTCTTCGATCATTTCGATGGCAGCAGGGATTAAGGTGTTTTGAAGGGATAGCTAATGTAATAGGTAACTATGCATATGATGACGATGAGTGATTCTCGATTCTTATATATTCGATGGGCTTGGAGACTAAAGAATGACCTTATTGTCGATGTTGTAACTTGTGAAGTGTTCACTTTATTGTTCATTGTTGACCAGAGCGTGACCATTGCTTAGATATTTCCTACGAATTGTTAAATATTATGATGTCGATCGATGAAAAGATTACAAATATTTGTCATGATATTCGATGGTTGTAGATCATCCAATGGTCAGTTTCGTCATCCATCGACTTTTGCAGCTGAGTATTAAATATGGTTGATGTAGTGTTCGATAGACGAACTTATAAAAGTTATCAGAAAATCCTTATTTCCATTGAATACATTCTGATTTTCATTAGTCACAGCGTTCGAGAATTCAATAAAAATATCATATTTTTGAAGCACAGTCGCCGAATTTTGGCTTCTGTTGTCTTTTCCACAGCCAGATTTGGGAAAATTTCAAATTTTTAGGGTAAACGTAATAATGAATCATTTGGTGAATAAAATTGTAAAATTATTGAAAATTCAAAAATTTTAACTTTAAAACTAAAAAAGTTGGAAATCTCGGATTGTAGAAGATGAGGAGAAATTTTAGACCATCAGAGTTGCCCTGCTACTGTAAAGCAAAAGATCAAAGCCTCATGTTTTTTCATGGCAGTGCTTCAGCTTCCAAACCAAGTGGTACATTTTACTGAGCTTTATTCCCAGCTCCAAGGTTAGATAAGATATTGTAAAGGTTCAGACTCAAACCTTGGTTCCAGAACGTCGTATAACGTTTTGTCTAACTTCGTCTCGGAAATTCAAAATCAGGATCCATGAAACTTCTGAACTGTTGAAATTGACAGAAAAAGATAAACTTCTACGCTTCACTTATTCAAGTTTCTTGCCTACTATTTAGAAAAGTTTTAAGAAAATTTATGTCTTCATTGGAGCTGGAATTCTTCCAGAATACATGCTTTAGCTGCTGAGCTAGCTGCGTTCATTTTTAGTATTGAGTTCGAATTCAATACCAAATTTTTTCCATTCAAAATATTAAGACTCCGACTCAGGAGCCACACTCCTATCATTTGGAACATTGAACTTTAGCTTCAGATCCTGCTTCCATTGCCTTGAAGCTTCACTAGAAACGACGTTTATATTCATGAGCATCTCATTTAAGCGATTCGTTCGCGAACGATTCGTTTGAAAATCAACGAATCGTTCATTAACGACTTTTTAAAAGAATAAAACAAAACTTCGTGTGAATAATTTTAAATATGTTCACAAACCATTCATTTAAACGATAAATTTTTGTCGTTCACGAACGATTCGTTCGAAAATCAATGAATCGTTCAAACGTGATTTATATTATTTTAGAAAAAAAAACCTTTGCGAAGTAATTAATTTTAAAAGGGTTCGCAAACGATTCATTTAAACGATAAATCTTTGTCGTTCACGAACGATTCGTTCAAAAATCAATGAATCGTTCAAACATGATTTAAATATTATTCTGTTGAAGATAATTTTTGTGGAGTGAACGATTTCAAATGGGTTCGTGATCGATTCATTTAAACAATAAATCTTTGTCGTTCGTGAACGATTCATTCAAAAATCCATAAACCATTCATACATAATTCATTTTTTTGTCAATGAAATGAAGCTTTGTTGAGCGTGTAATATTGAATGCGTACATTAAAGATTCATTCGAATAATGAATCTGTGTCATTCACGAACGATTCGTTCGAAAATCAATGAATCGTTCAAACATGATTTATATTAATCTTTTAATAAAAAACCTTTGCGAAGGAATAATTTTAAATGCCTACGTGAACGATTCATTCTGATAGTAATCATTAGTCGTTCGCGAACGATTTGTTCGAAAAAGAGTGAATCGTTCATTAATGATTTTTTTCAAAATGAAAAAAAAACTTCTTACGCGAATAATATTAAATACGTTCCCGAACGATTCATTCTCATTGTGATTATTGTTCATTCGCGAACGATTTGTTCAAAAATCTCTGAATCACTCATTAATGATTTCTTTTTGTGATGAAGGCCTTTGCGAAATGACACATTCCCGAACCATTCATTTTAGTCGATCGTTCACTGATCACCATTTGGAATTGTAAAATTTCTTCAGTCATTTGAACTTTTGAAACGATTTTATTTGTTTTGCATGTAGTTCTTTCAATTCTGAATATCGAACTCCGGCTTCGCAGACGGGCTCCTTTCATTCTAAAGATCAAATTCTGGCTCCCGAGACAATCAATCTCCTTTATCTGTTCATTTCAAATATCGAATTCTTGGGCTGAAATTTAATGAAAAGAAATGAAGGTTTTCGAGAGTTTAGTTTGAATTCGGGAGTACGAATATAAATTATGGCCAGAGAAAGGCAGCCTGGGAATGATTATCACTTCTGCCGTAGAGTTCATTTGAAGCATTTCCGTCGAGTTGAAAACTCTAAAAATTCAACTCGTGCTGATTTTCCTTTTGGATTTTCTTGATAAGGCTGTCTACCAACACCACCCTCTCCTATTGGGCTTAGTTGAGTTACAAGCAAAAATTTAATATGAATATCTCGAAAAAAATTACGCCCTGTCTGAAATTCCCTATGTTATACTCCCCTCTCCCTTCTTCCCCTCATCTCCCCGTTGGTAACCTTGTCACCATTGCGGTGTGTAGATTAATAAATAATCAAATATTGTAAATGTGGTGATAATCTTCAACGATTGATGATCATGGAAAATATTTTTTAGTAACCCCCGAAGCTTTGATACCCTGTGACAAGATTTCACCTCACCTTCATTTACTAAAGAATCATCAACATTGTGCAACTCGGTGGTTCTGCTTTTGGTTTCAGTGGCCTCTTATCCCTGATAACGTTCCACCTAAACCTATCAACGGTAAAATTTCATCTAATCGCTAATTTTTTTATAAATAGACAATAAAGATATCCATTGGTCACTGCTGACACCAAGTAGATTAATTTTTAATTATCCGATGACTTATGGAGCGAGGTATTGAATGAACAGCTATAGCATCCCTCTTTCCCTTGACCAAGTTACTTCATCCTGATAAATATTGACGATACGATAATAAGTAAGTAATTACAATGGCTGACGAAAAATTCCAATGATGCCAGTTTACCAACTAACAGTCGAGCACATACCTATTTATATACTGTATCTTCTCGTTACTTGTAACAATATTGAATTTACCCTGCGCACCAGTCCCCGGTCCCCTTTCTACTTCTGCTATGTATACTTATTACACGCACTTATAAAAACAGTACGATACGATTAAGTATCTACAGAATGTTGTTGGTGTGTACGATCAATGACGTGATTTTCGACTATTTTCGTAACCGTTTATCGCGCATACTACGAAGGACGCTGCGGTTTAAAATAAATATGTGTAACGAAAAAAAGTAGGAAAAAAAAAAAGAGAAAAAGAAATGGGTTTTAGAGGTAAAATGAAATAATTCCTATGTACGTGCCAATGAGCTGGAACTCAAAAATGGCAAGTACAGCACATATCAATGTATAGTTTTAAGTGGAATCGAGTGTGCTCTATTTATTTATTACACGCTGCGCTGCTAATCAATGTACTGTACGTAATTTTACCAAGTTGAGTATACGAGAATATGCTAGTGATTCACATTACCGTACGTCACATGTCGCCAACGGTACTCCATATATGAAAAGTGCACTTTATTGCTATTCAAATATGCTACGAATGGAATTTTTTTTTTTTTTTTCTACAAAACAAATTGTCGTAGTAGGTAGGTACCTACGTATTTACTTATGCATACGAGTACATTACATTTATACAGCACATATAACGTGTAACCTGTGTGAGAAGTGAGTGTGTGTATTTAACTACATATTTTTGTCGTATTGGTGGTGTTGATTTACGAAATACGAAGGTGTCGATTGATAATGTCGCTATGTACACATATTGTCTAAAAATGTCTATCCGAATAAATACGTATGACGAATACGCACGTTTGTGATAAATACGTTGATTTGAGGTATAAATAATACGATGACGATGATGGTTGTCGATTACATCGATGTCTGTAATCTCTGTATCTCGACTGTGTTTGTATAATTATGCTAAATGCGGTATGTGTGTGTAAGTAATTAATTTATATCGATGGGTTGAATTGATCAAAAAACTATCGATTCGTACTTGCTTCATGTGAGGACGACTGTGGTACGAGGGGTATTCATAAGCACAGGTGTACGAAGTTGTAAAAAGTATCCAAAACTGTCGCTCAGAGAATAGAAACACTGGTTTCTTGTTTTAGAATTTGTTCTGCTCTGAGATCACTTTTTATTGAGTTTCAAAGGTATGATTTTTAAATACATTGAGATTTCGTTTCTAAAAAAACTAAGTAACTTCAGTTTCTAAAATTTTGATGCTATCTCTTTAACATTTATTGTCATATGTGGTATGAAAGTACCTTAAATCGAGTTGAATATTGAGACGTGTTTTCCAAACTATGGATACAATATTCGTACAGAATGCAGTATTGGCAACAATGTGTAACATACGTCTATTATTTTAAAACTACCCATCTGTAGCATAATTTCTAATTAGTTGGATAATTCTAAAGAAATAACGAATTATTGGCAACGTCGCAAGTTCATTTTTGTCATTTTAAATCAATGTTACCAATTTTGTAACCATCCAAGCTTCGGGTAGCGATCCTTATTGGCGTAGTTTTCAATTTAAATTGCACGATTTTGCCTATTTGAACGTTTTCTTAAAATGTTACATACATTATTGGCAACGCTGCAAATTCAAAAGTTCAATATATCCAACCTTATAACTGGATAGTTGTTTATTCTGTAGAAAAATATTCTTCTTGTCTTATTTTATAGTTTTAAATCTAATTTCTACCATTTTTACCAACGAAGAAGTTTCTTGTAATGGTATACGTATTATTGGCAACGTTGCATATTCAATTTTTATATTTTAATCGGTTTTAATTTTTCGCAAATATCCACTTTTGGATTAAAGGTGCTTATTCTTATGCTTCAATTTCAGTTGTATGATTATTGTTCTTTTGTAGTCATACTAAAGTACTAAATGCATTATTGGCAACGTTGCAAATTTCAATATTTTTCCATTTTAATTTGTTTCATCAATTTGATAACTGCCCATGGTTGAAATAGAGGTCTTTATTGCCATAGTTTACAATTTAAATTAGACAATTTTTCTCATTCGGTGGTTTTCTTGAATGGTTAAATGCATTATTGGCAACGTTGCAAATCCAGTCATTCAATATAATCGAAACTGTAATTACATTATTGTACATGTTTTAGGAAAATTTCATTCTTTTCTCATTTTCTAGTTTTCAGTCTAATTTTTACAATGTTTATCTTTCAATGACTTTTTTATAAAGTCGCGCATATTATTGGCAACGTTGCAAATTCAATTATTTTTATTTCAATTGGTTTGCAATTTAAATTAGGCAGTTATTATCATTTGGTGGTTTTTTTGAATGGTTAAATGCATTATTGGCAACATAGCCAATTCAGCCAGCCAGTACAATCGACGCTGTAATTCAATCATAATTCATTTTTTAGGAAAATTTTCTTCTCAAATTTTATAGTTTTCAGTGTGATTTTTACAATGTTTGTCTTTCAATGATTTTTTTTATATAGCTGCGTATATTCTTGGCAACGTTGCAAATTTAATTTTTATTTTCAAACAATTTCACTAGCCGTGTAATGATGTGCTTAAGGTAAATGGTCTTATTGGCGTAGTTCAATTCGCTTTGTTTGATTTTTTTCTTTTAATGATTTTCTTGAAACCAAATGCATTATTGGCAACGCTTCGAATTTCAATTTTTTTTTCATTTTAATCGATATAATTAATTTTACAACTACCCATACTTGAGATGAAGGTCCTGGATTGTCCTAGTTTAGAATTTAAATTGTGCAATTTTTCTTATTCAGTGGTTTTCACGAATAGCCAGAGGTATTATTGGCAATGTTGCAAATTCAATCATTTAATATAGTCAATCTGTAGTCAGATAATTATACATTTTTTAGGAAAATTTTCTTCTCTTTGGTATATTTAATAGTTTCTAATCTGATTATTGAAATGTTCATCTTTTCGTGATTTTCTTATAAAGCTACAAATATTGTTGGCAACGTCGCAAATTAATTTTTTTCATTTTAATCAATTTTACTAGCCGTTTAACGAACCATACTTTCTGGTAAATGACTTGGTGGGCGTAGTTTACAATTTTCCTCATTTAGAGGTTTTTTTTATTAATGACTTGATGCATTATTGGCAACGTTGCAAATTTAATGCCCTTTTTTCTTTTCAATCGATTTCACTAGTCGCGTAACCATCTATACTTCGGGTAAATGACTTTATTGTCATAGCTTACAATTTGAATTGTACGATTTTTATCGTATGGTGGTTTTCTTGCATGGCTTATTGCATTATTGGCAACGTTGAAAATTCAGTCATTTAATGTAATCAGCGCTATGATGAGGTAATTATTTAATTCTTGGGAAAATTTTCTTCTCTTCGTGCTTTATAGATTCCAATTTGATTTTTACAGTGCTTATCTCTTCGCTATCTTCTTTATAATGTTATGTATATTGTTGGCAACGTTGCAAATTAATTTTTTCCCCATTCTAATCTACTTTATCAGCCGTCTAACGGTCTGTATTTGAGGTAAATGACCGTATTTAGTACGGGTTACAATTGAAATTGTGCAGTTTTTCCGGTTCTGTGGTTTCCTTGAATGGCTTAATGCATTATTGGCAACGTTGCAAAGTCAGTTATTTAACATAACCAACGCTATAATCAGATAATTATTCATTTTTTAAGAAAATTTTCTTCTCTTTGTACTTTACAGATTATCTTTCAGCGATTTTCTTCTAAAACAAAGTATACTATTGGCAACGTTGCAATTTTTTTTCATTTTAATCAATTTCACTAGGCGTGTAACGATCTATGCTCTAGGTGAATGACCTTATTAGCATAGTTTAGTTTGTGTTGTACAATTTTTCTCTTTAAAATGGGGTTTTCAGAATGCCGAATGTATTATTGGCAACGTTGCAAATTCAATTATTCTCATTTAATCGACTTTGAAATCTTTGAATGACATCCATTCGAGGCATATGTCTTTCTCATCTCATCATCGCCCTTTTCAAATGTAATTCGTACAATTTTTCACCTTTCAGCGATTCGCTTATATACCTAAATGTACCAGTTATTTTTGGCAACGTTGCAACTTCAATTAGTAGGTACATTAATCGATTTTATAATCGCACAGGGATCCATACACCATTCAGATATACAGATCATTGACCTAGTTTTGCGTTACGCAGGAAATCCGAGTCTAAAAAACTGCATATTCACATTCTCTATCGTCAAGTTTTTCATTTTATGAATGGCAGAAGAGTCTTCCAGTCTTCTATTAATTTACGCATATATACGCCTAAGCACGCGCGTTCCTGTAACACCTACGTAAACGGATTCACACGTCTTTTTCTCTCTCTCTCTCTCTCTCTCTCTCTCTCTCTCTCTCTCTCTCTC
>FIZR01025181.1:0-15708 GCA_900060175.1 Ferrisia virgata | reverse complement strand
TGCGTGCCCTGGGCCCATAACCTGTTGGATGCGGATCCACATAGCAGATGTACAAAAAAGAAAAACACTTCTGTTGAACACTTCTATATTCTTCGAAAGGTCACAACCAATCTAATCTTAAACTAAACTATATGTATTAAAGCTAAGATAGAAAACAGTGCTGCCACTTCTAACAAACTCACCAAGAGATTAAAAACATGGTGAAACACAATACATACATTTTTGATTTTCCATTATTATAATTGCGATTTGTAGCGTAATGTAATTAAAAATTGAAGGTGATGACCCATGATGACCACTTTTACTAGGTACTTTTGTGGTAATTTTCTGGGTTCAGCACACTATATATCGATACCGTCATGTAATGGTGGAAGTCTTGTTTTTATTTTATCTCTTCATATTATGTTATTTATACTCAAAGACCATGACTATGGATAACTTACTATAATGTATTACAATGGATTGGCACTCAATGATTTTTTTCATAACTTTCTTTTTTTAATCTATAAGATGCGTAGTTCATACCTCAAACACAGAAGTGAAAAGCGCTACAATTGCACTTGTTTGCTTACCAGTTTTTTCAGTAGTATATTATTCAATAAGGGAGATAATTTGATTTTTGAAGTTTTGAGGTTTTCTCACGAGCAAAACAAGGAAAACAGCTTAAACTCGTCAAAAATCCATGGTCTCGTATGTTAAAAGATAAAAATCTACAATATTTTTCTTTAGCAAGGGAGATAAATGCTTGTTTGTACTCGCAAATGATCAGTAAGAGGGATATTCATGTTAAAAAGACAAAAATGACAAAGAATTGATTATTTATCACAATTGAAAATCAAAAGCAGCCACCCATATGAGCAGCAAAAGCAATGCTATGATGACTGCAGTGATTGAAGGGCAAACTAAGAAAACTCACAGATAAGATGAAAACAAATTTTGATATTAACCAAGTATCTAAGTTACTGCTAACCATAACTACCACTACTACTTAGCAGGTTCGGATTCAACACAATGAAGAAATCAACGCAAAGTGATAGCTGATGGGATACCAGAATGAGTTGAAGTTTGGCTAACCACAAAGGTCTTATTCAGTTTTGGTTCTTTTCAAACAAAATTACTCAAGGCCTGATTGTTGGAAATTTTTCAGATTTTTTTTGTTGCATTGGATTTATTCTTTGCCACAACTTGACTGTTTTTTTCAATTCTTGAAATTTTTGTCAAGTGATTCTGAAAAAAGATCGATTTTTATTAAATTTTCAACTTTTATAATGTGATACCAAAACTGATCATACACCCCGCTCCTGCATTTCATATATTTTTTGTGGTAATACAGAAGAGTCATTTTTAACCTTCTTTTCTCATAGAGAAAAGAGGGTTTATATGGTTACTTCTAGGGAGGATATGGATGATTTGGTGTATTTTCCCCCCACATTTTCCAAAGTCCAGGAAGCACGTAGAAAGACGAATGACCGCTCAAAATATGCGTCTTATAATGCAGATCAGGGTAACAGAGCCGATTTTTTGAAATATAAAACAATAAGCAATAATTAATTAAAAGCACTGTATTTTCATTAGTGGATGTTGGCAATTTTTGATCAATACTTCGCATTTTATTCAGTATTTCAAAAAATCAAGCTTGTCACATTGATCAGCATTCCAAGATGCATTTTTGAGTGGTCATTCGTCCGTCTACGTGCTTTGTGGACTTAGGAAAATAAGGAACAAGTTTGATTTTCAGTGCAAAATGGCGTTTTTTAATGAATAATTGGTTTATTGTTTTACATTTGAAAAGAACAACAGAGGCAGGCGAATGCATGGCTGTACCCAAGTGGAAAAATTGTGAGTGACAATGCATGATCATAACTGTATCGTGTAAAATAATTATAATTTTTGTCGACTGTGTATAATCATACACAGTGTTGCAAGAACAGAACGAAAACAAGAACAAAGAACGCGTTCGAACGCATTTTTCATGAGAACGCCAACATTCTCAAGAACGAGAACGGACAACTTGAGATTCTTAAAGAACTAGGAAAGAACAAAGGCGAATGTTTCAAAAGAATGAGAATGGAAACTAGAACGCATAAATTTTCTTACTCAAGTTGTCTGTTCTCGTTCCTGAGAATGTTGACGTTCTCATGAAAAATGCGTTCGAACGCGTTCTTCGTTTTCGTTCGCGTTCCGTTCTTGCAACACTGATAATAAATAGGTATCTGATACCTTCTACTTCTAGGACTCCAAAATAGATTTTGTCAGTATCTCCTCCTCAACCACTATTGGTCGGTAGACTGTAATAACCTGGTTTTCATTAACAATATGACGTAGAAAATCAAGCTAAAAACGCTAGATTTTGAGCTAAAAAGCTGAAAAATTATCTGAATCCGCTAGAGTTCCCGTTAGCTCGAAAAGTGAAAACCTTGACAGTTTTCGCAAGGCAGAAGTTGAAACCGTTGGACTTAGCTTGAATATAGCTGTTTTGGTAGCACTGTTTGACTCCTATTCGCCGAGTACAACCGTACAATCTCGAAAAAATACGATAACTACACGTGACAAAATGACGATTGACGACTGTCCTATACAGATTAGATTACAGTCCCATAACGAAAATGTCTAACTCTAAATTGATGTAATCATTGTATTTGTAATATGTAAGATGTATAAGTAAAGATATCACATCAAGATAGTTTTGGGCATAGAAGCCAATTTATTACGGTGATAAATATAAATAAACGTATGTAAAGGTAAAGTCACAATCATCATGGACAAACAGCTCGCAGACCCTAACACTGCTGACGTTCTCAAAGAAAAAAGAGGTTATTATTTCGAGGCATACAGCGAGACATATGTTCACGAAGGTATGTTAAGAGACAGAGTCCGAACGATGGCTTACAAACGTGCAATTGAAATGAATAAACATTTATTTAAAGTGCGTAATTTTTTTTTTTATTATTAGGCATTTATAGTTTGATTTTTTCAATATTGAATTTTGCAGGATAGAATTGTAATGGATGTGGGATGTGGTACTGGAATTTTATCTATGTTTGCCGCATCAGCCGGTGCCAAAACTGTCATAGGAGTCGATTGTTCAGGGATCGCCGAAACTGCGATGAAAATTGTCCGAGCAAATAAATTTGATAACATTCTTATAATTAATTCTAAAGTAGAAGAGATTGTAGAGTTACCAAACGGCATTGAAGAAGTAGACATTATAATTTCTGAGTGGATGGGCGTCTGTTTGTTCCACGAATCCATGCTTAGCACAGTTGTTTACGCTCGTGAACGTTGGTTAAGAAAAGATGGATTGATTTTTCCTGATCGTGTTCAGTTGTATCTCGCAGCAATAACTCACAAAAGTACTGCCGAACGAAGAATACAAAGTTGGGATAACAAATACGGATTCAAGATGAGCGCTTTGAAAAAAATAGCTTATGTTGAAGCTACTACAGAAACTGTGGATGAAAATGAAGTGAGGTTCAGTTACTGTTATTTTAACATTTTAATCAAATATTATTCTAATCAACACGTTTACATATAGGTCATTACAGATTACGCTTGTGTTAAGGAAGTAGATCTAATGACATGTTCGTCAGATTTTTGTTTCGAGACCCCCTTCAGTTTAACTGTCAATCGTCAAGATTATATTTACGCCTTCATGACGTATTTTGATGCTATATTCCAACAATGTCATTACCCTTTTGTTTTATCAACATCTCCGTCTCTTCAGCCAACTCATTGGAGACAAACTGTATTTTATATTGACAGAACTTTGCATATGCAAGCGGGTGAACAGATTGCCGGTATGTTCACTTTACAAAAATTTAAAAACAATTTCCGCGATCTTGCTATCAAAATGGAAATAGATACATGGGGTGCATACTGCAAAGAAAGTTTTGTTAATAATTTTATTTTACGATGAACAGTGTAATCATCTCATTATTAATATATTATATTTTGTATAAAACAGAGTGGCATTCATTTCTCAGTTGTATTATACCATTGATATACAAGAAAATAAACGTTCTTTCACCAGTATAAAGGTTTTTACAAATTCAACGTAGAAGAGATACGGGTTTATTTCAGAGAAAGTTAAAATAATGAAAAATAAATAATTCGTTCTATCATTATCGGTTTCACACGAAAACACAAGAAGAATCATTTTTAATGGAACGCATACGATGTCCATGCAATAACCATCAGCACGATGAAGAATAGAAAAAGAGTACACAACTGTATTGAAAACTACGCTGGCTGAACTTTTTTTCTTTGCAAAAATATACTAAACATATTTTTACTGGAAACAGGGATGCAACTACTCCGTTCTATTGCTTTTTGTAAAACATTCAAGCAAGATTTTTCATTGCATTCAATCAACATACTTTTTTCTTCGGCCTAAAAAATTGAACAACGTTATCATTGCTTCTTCATTAAAATTGTGACATTTATAATTTATGCATTGTTAGTATTTACCTTAATTAAACGTAACTGAACAAGAATAGCATTTGTGATCAAAGATACCCTATCATGTTTAGAAGCCCAATCAAATATATACGAATATAATTCAACAGCTGCAGCTGTAGCTCGGGCTTTCACGACTTCTTGATTGTTTTCACATAGATTTGAAACTGCGAGTAAAACAACTAGAGCATTTTTGACAAAATCCTCGGTTTCAGATTTCTGAAAATTCGACAATGGGGTGAATTCAAAAATAAAATAAAATAAAAGAAAAGAAATACCAATATAATTACTTCAATGTACTCTTTTAATAAGTTGATTTCATCAGTACCAAATTCCAAAAAATTTTTACTACTAGGGTTTGCTAAAAATTCGGGAACAGTCATCTAGAATAGAAATCAAAAGTGAGACAACATTTCGGGCTTTCACATTCGGTGAATAACTTACCTTGCTAAATAACGCATCGGAAACTGTACATGAACTAGTCACTTCATTTTCTTCATAACTGTCTTCAGATTCATCTGAGCTTTCATCATCAACAGGATTTACTTCATCATTTTCTTCATCACTACCCTCGTCATCACTACAAGTAAGAACGGAAGTTATAAACCAACGAAAATAGATTTATTTTTGGAAAACTGGAAGAAAAATACCTGAATGATTGTAAAGCATCACTTCTTCCATTTTTTGTTAGATTCTGTATAATTTTTTTAATACCGTCTTCTCCAAAATTATTTCCATTCAGATTAAGAGTGATAAGAGATGTTTTATTTTGCATTGCTCGGCAAAATTCCATTCCTCCTTGAATATTGATTTCATTATTATCTAAAATTAAAGTCTAAAAACGCGAAGAATAATATTTCAGTGTTACTTTTCTTTTTAATAGCACACAGGAAAGATGAACTTACCTTCAAATTTAAATGATTACTAGTTAATGCTTCAGCAATAAACAGAGCACCATCAGTTTTCAATAAGCAATCTCCAAGATTCAATGTCTCGAGATTTTGCAGAGCTGGTAAAGCAGATGCTAATGCAGCGGCACCTTTGGCACGAACGGTGTTATCATTCAAATTAATAATTCTTAAATGAGGATTATTCTTGAATGCTTCGCTAAGTGCTTTGATTCCTTCATGATAAATACCATTTTGAGGCATTGATACTTCCACAAGGGTTCCAATTTTCTAAATAGAAAGTTGAAAAAAGTGAAAATTGGGTTTAAAGAAAACCGCACACAAATAAGTGTTACTTACTTTGAATACTTTCGCTAAAGCTTTGGCTCCAGGATTTTCTAACCGGTTTCTTCCAGCTTGAAATATTCGCAAAGCGAATTTATGTTTGCTGGCCTCAAAACATTCATCGAGTGACTCAGATAATAACTGTAAAAATTAAGTAGAATGTTTTGATATTGCAATATGTAATCTTGAAAAGAAAAGAATTACTCACTTTACCACCAGTGATTCCTAGTCCGTTATTATTTAACCTCAAAATTTCAAGAGTGAAACAACTTGAACTTTGAAATAATTTTTTCAGACCATCAACACCAATAGGACCAAAGGCATTGTCACTCAGATCAAGCTCTACTAAATGTGCTTTGGCTGCTATAATTCCATTACCTAAGAAACGCTATAATTCAACCTCATATTTAGTAAAAGAAATTTGCATCAAAGTTCACATTTAGATATTTTACCAATGCATCGGGAATTTCCTCTTTAGTTCTACCAGTGAACATATTTTTCCATATAGCACGTTTGAATTCTACGTGGGTACTCAAACTTTCCGCAATCTTTTTCGCTGCATTGACACCAACGGTATTTCCGTCTAAATTCAGTACAGTTAGATTGGCGCATCTCTCAATTTCTTTGGTCACAATTTCAGCTATAAAACGAAAAAAATGTTCAAACGAAGCTTGATACGATGCCAGTTACCAATATTACAACATAATCATCAAAAGGAATATTTAAAAAACACAAATTCATGTACCATCCTTCTCATCGTTTAATTTCAATTTCTGTTCCACAAAACTTAATCCAGGTTCTTCAACACGATAATTGTGGAATTTTTCGGTCAAGTCGTTTAATTGACGCTCCAATTCAGCCATATCAACTAATGTATATGATTTTAATTAATGTAAAATTAATAAAATAACACCAGAATAAAATAACTCAATTGAATAGATAAGCAAAAGTCACATGCGTTTGTCACTATTTCGATATGTCCCGTAAGAGAGTGCTCCAGTGATTGTGGAGATCATGAGGTAGCCTAATTGGACAACAAGGCACAAACATTAATTGCAGTTTTGAATTTATTCAAAAATTAGGTGTAATAGAACAATTTTGATAAATTAAATCAATTTTTAATGATAAATAGTGAAATAGAAAATAATTTTCAGATAATTTCTACTGAGGTAATTTTATATGATTTTCAACGATGTTTTTCATAATTTATTAAAAAAAGGTTAATTTTCAACTAAACGTTGAAGCGTAACGGGACATTGAGTGCTCGGCTCATTTCGGACGTGTTCGTTCGCGTTCTCAGAATTTAGAACTCCTACATTATGCTTTTTTTTCAATTTTTTATAGTTTTTCATATTAACAGTGTAGAGGAAGGCCGGAATCTTCAATGGCAAAAAATTTAATTTTCGTCCCGTAAACTATCCGTCTCTTGTAGAGCGCGCTCGTGCATACACCCTACCGGTTCTTGTGTAAACATTACATACGTTTATATGGGAGAGTGGTTAAATTACCAAATAAATTTGATTTTTTGGAGCTTGAAAAATTTTTAATTGATAATTTTTCTTCTACATATTATTCATATCAGTGATTTTGAAAAATATTGAAATAATGTGATTCATGGTGTAAACAACATTGTAAATATTTTAGTTAAATTTAAATTTGAGTTTTTAAAATCTGTGTCTAACATCGCAGTCATTCGTTTTCATATATTTATCAGTCACTATATTGATTTCAAAAAAATAGATGAATTTGAAATTTGCAGGCAAGCAATAGGCAAATCGTACATGCAGAATATGCCCTATCAGAATTCAGAAATAACAAAAGCCCTGCTGCCAGGTCGCCTGTGACCTTGACTGTTTTCTTTTTCATCTACAAAACGATTTTTTTTGCATTAAAAAATTTTTTTAAACACAAGTACTGCATAACTTAAGGAAATGAAACACTATTAATCGCTTAGGAAAATGCTTTAAAATGTGAAACTGAAATGAAATCATGTGTAAATTGTATGAATGAATGAAATAAAAAAAAAGGTAAAAAATTTGAAAATAACTACATGAGAATTGGTATGAAAAAATATGTATGTCTATTTAAAAATTTTATATACCAATAAATTTATTAGAAAAGCTTTAGACATTGGTTGTTTACTATTATAAATCATGTAATTGGGTTTAATTTTATTTAGGATAAATTATTAAATTTACAATTTTACGTACATATAAGTTTTAAAAGATAATTGACGTTGTTCTTTTTTCACAAAAAAAAAAATTTTTGTACAAATACATACTAAAAGCCTTAACTTATTAATTTGAAACTTACAAATTAAAACCGATTTTAGCCTATAGGTACGTACTTAGTTACCTAATTACATATGTGTAATTATCATCATTCATTTTACAAAATATAAGTACCATATTTGATTGAATTAAATTGAGATAAATTTAATAGTTCGTCAATTATAATTTCAGTGTAAAAGTTGAAAAAAAACAAGGCTTGACACTGAAACGATTATTTTGTTCCATTCCACTCCGCTCCCAAATTTCAAAAAAGCATTGATGTATACATCCTAATCGTTCTTCTCCTTGTTGGAAATAATTAGATTTTCTTTCTGCGATCTGCTCCCTCTAACTATTTTAAGGATTTCGGTCTGTTCTCTTCCCATCTTTACAGATAATTCAAATTTTCAATGATACAGTGGTTAATTGAATCCCAATTTGCAGCTTATAATCACTCAAAGCAATGAATTAAACCTTGTACAAAATTATGCATTTGAATCGCGGATCCAACGTCCAACGTTGAATTTACTGAACTTTTTTTGAGTTTTTCGCAGTTGATTTATCCCCATTCGTTTTGTTTAATTTTTGTTTCGTTCCAAAAGTTTATCGGGTGTTTTGTTCCCATCCGTTTCTCTCTTTTTAAAATTGTTTTGTTCCCTCCGTTTTGTTCTGTTCTTTCCGTTCTGCTCTCAAGCATTGGAAAAAAAGTTAAACTTGATAAAATTTTTAATCTTCTCAAATTTTAAAGTTCGATTTTGAAATATTTTAATTAAAAATGCGAATTAAAATCATTTAAAACTTGAAACATATAATTCAGAGAAAAAAATGAATTATTATCAACTTCAAATTTTTACAGATTTGGAATTGAAATGAAAATAAATTAATTCTATTCAATTTAATTCACTATGATAATTATTTGTAATCATAAATATGTATTAGATAGGTACCTATAAACAGTTCTAATTTATAGTTTTATAATGAACGAGTAATCTTATACAGATCTAAAAACTTATAATTTTACATTTTTAATTTTTCTTTTAATTTTTTAGCGAAGAAAATTGTGAGTACCATTTTAAATTTCCAACGAATTAAACGTAATTAAATGACATTGTCTGAAAAAATAGTTGAAATATTAGAACAGAAAATCATTTTTTAATTCTCAAATTGAAAGGATTTTCAATTTTTTCAATGATGAATTAATTCACACGTGGCTAGAATACAGTATAATAAAAAAAAGATGTCCAAAAAATTTTGAAGCGCCAAAAAATCAAAATTTCTGTCACTACTCTCAAATAAACGTACGTAAAATAGTGTAAGAACAGTGTTGGCAAAGTTCCAGCTTGAAAGGAACGCATTCACATTCACGTTCCCCTGAAATGGAAAGACTTATATTCACGTTTTCCTTTTTAAAAGTCGCTAAATTCATTCCATTGTACGTTCAGTTAAGATGGAACGCGTTCCTTTGTGCGTTCCCTTCATTGTATTATAACTTGAAAGTTCCAGCAGGCTGTATACAATGTCTTGGCATTTATTTTAAGTCATGAATACCCGATCAGACGTTGCAAAGAGATGGACAAAAACTGGTACATGTAGAGATTCCTATTTTCCTCCACACTGTCTACTGTTTTTCATTACTTTTTCGTAATTTAATATAAATAAGAAAAACTTCATTAATATCAAAACAAATGAAACTATTGCGTTATCTTATTCTATCTTTAAGGTGAAAGAATTATACGAAATAAAGTAGTTCATTGAAATTATCATTCCAATTATAATTTACATTGCTATATAAATTAGGAATTTCAACTTTTAATAATGTATTTTTCTTTCATCATATGAATTCTTCGCAGGGAAAATTGAAGTCTCATGAACACTTTCTTTCAAAAGGAGGCAAAAGCAGTAATATTAAAAGAAAACTTTCAATTTATACTTTCCCTAACAATACGAATTATAATTGGAATAATAATTACAATAAACTATTTTATTTTAAATAATTCCTTGTCTCCTTGATACTGTAAGCAAAGAAAAAGTTTACCTAATCTTTTCCTTTATTTTGATATTAATTAAGTGATCAATTCACTATTGAAAGTTGAAACTTGAAGTACCTGAATAAAATGTGAAAACGTGATTCATGGGTGTAAGATGGTTGCAAATGATTTCGTTTCCTTATCCATATTATTATGAAAATAATGAAAAAATTTGAAAAGTATGAATACATTTTTTTCGGAAACAATAAAAAATAGAAAAAAACATAAGATTGGAATTCTAACTTCTAAGTTATGAGAAGGCGAACGAACATGCCCGAAACAAGCCGAGCACCCAATGTCCCGTTACGCTTTAACATCAAGTCAATTTTTACACAATTTTCGTGATTTTCGATCAATTTTCAGCACATAATATCTATCTATATTTCGTATAAAATTTTCGATGATTGTTAACGAATTCTTTTATTCTTTAGGTGAATTTTCACCATAACCAGTGATAAATAGGGCACATGAGGGAGATTAAGCACCCCCAAATATTTCCGATTTAATAAGTAATATTTTTTACGACCAAAGATAGTGAATATTATTTTTTGGAGGTCAAAAATATTGTTAAATGCATTTTCTCGGACATTTCACGCTTGATTTTACCGAAATATTTTTTGCCTTAGCTTAGCTCAGGCAATACTAGCGAGTAAAACTAACATGTCAAAAACAAGGCACGACCTTTTTCTTTTACAAAATGAAGGTAGCTAAAATGTTGCCTTATCTTCGCCTATGATTTTCACTTATTTTCGTTAAATTTTTCACATTGAATGAGCAAAGTGTCATGTTTTCAAACAATTTTAATCGTGGAAACGTCATGAGCGCTTGACCATAAATTTTTTCAAAGGGTTATACTTTTATTAATTTAATCGCCTCCCCTTAAATCCAACATTACAAAATCGTATTTTTAATTAAAATAAATCTATACAAAACTAAATTAGTATAAATGGACGGTTCAAAAACAATTGGATGAAATACTAATTGAAGAGCAGGTTTGAGACAAATTCAAAATGAATATACTTCCGAAGACATCATTTTCAAATTCTTAATTCAATTTTTTTACCTATCCAATAATCATATAAATACTTAGTATATGTAGGTGATATGAATGAATACGCATTAGCGAAGGTAACTTAATCAACTTCATGGGATCTGGCATAAACAACAATAATCAATTTGTCATCTTTTACATATCCTTGGGTATATAATTCTGTTATCTTGACGGTTTCAGAAAATCCAAATCCCCGCTGATTAATATCATGAATCGGACGTTGGAAAGCCATCGACGAACTTGTCTTAATAATAGACTTCAATCTTAAATTCGGATCTACTGGATGCACTATACAAATAGTGAACTCTCCAACGAAAGGCCATTTTAAAATGAAATCGTACTTTCCTTTAACCACATGTAACAATATTGCCAATGCATCGGAATTTTTTGGTGACTGCACCAATCGTACACGGAACCTAAAAAATGCGTTCCTGACAGTTACGTCTAGTCGACTCACTTTTTAAATTAAATTCAATTACGACACACCTGTATCCGAATTCCGAAGTAGAAAACATTGGGCTATAACAGGCATGATTACGATCCATCTTCATTTGATCGACCATTCCCTGGAATGTAGGCACTTTCCAAACTAGAACACCACTATTCATTTCTGAATGATCTAGTTTCGTGATACTCGTTTCTGACACACATCTCTCCCATTGCGCTGACATATTCTTCAAACGAATAGTGTACTCCATCGAACGTTGCTCTAATTCCGTTAATTTTTCGTACACATCACTACAAAATTTTTCATGAGATTATAAATGGATTATACTTGAAATGTTCAAACACTCAAAATCAGCGATGAAAACCATTTCAATTTTTTGATTTTTGTATGTAAAATTACAAAATAAAATATCAAACGGTTTGGATTTTTGTATTTATTTTACTATCATGTTTTGGTTTTGCAAAAGTATAAAATAAAATTTAAAATGGTTTTTGTAATTCTTGAAAAACATTTTTTTTCGTGATTTTTACCAGTTCCACGTACTCTGTTTTCTTTGGCCCAAGCTTCAAACTGTAGATACTGTGTCTATACTTCAAACTTACGTTATACTTCTTCAACCTTTTATATTTTACACATGAAACTGCGAAAAAATTCACTATAAATTTTATTCTACAGCTCAAAAGATATTGAATTTTTTATTAAACGTCTAGATTCACATCAAAGGTGAAAAATTAAGAGAAAAATAGTTCAAATTGTCACTTCACAGCTCAAAGGAAGTAAACACGCATCACAATTTATAATGTATCAAATCCTCGACAAAACACACTCGCGATTCATTCGTGAACTTTGCAATTGATGTTGCACAAATCAAAAAAAAAAAAATTCAAAAAGAAATTAAAATATGCCCTTGGTTATGTAAAAGTACAAAATACAATTTCAAATTGGTTTTTGTTCTCATAGATTTCACTTTTCTGTCTTGATTTTGTAGATTTATTCAACTGTAATCGTTTTGGTTCTGGTTTCCATTACTGCTTAAGACATTAGTGTTGATAATCCTAGAAAGGTTGCTCACATGTTTTTTTGTAAAACTTATCAGGAGAGCTTAAAAACAAAATAAAACCAAAAAGTCGAGAGGCTCTTTTTGAACGAAAATTTAAGGGGGAAAAATTGAATTTCGGGCAATTTTAAGTGCACAGGGATGTACAGAAAGGTTTGTGGAATTAAAGACAAAGATTTTCCGACATGTAAGCACCCTTTCTATGATCACCAACACATTTGTACACTTCTATTCAAATTATTAATCATTTACTTTAAATAAAATGGTAATTTTCCTGGAGAGGTATTACCATATTCTTCAACTTGGGTACAACAATCATTGTGAGCACAATGATTTCGACAGTTTTGAAATTTTCTACTCAAAATTTTATGTTCTTTCAACAATAACTAAACATAAAACAAAAAAAAAGCATGACTCATCAATCTTAAATAAATATACATTACTTTGGCAAATTCCAAACCTGAGTATGCTGTATTAAATCATGTTTAAGATGATTGAGTAGCTGTAGTGGTAAAGAAGTAATTTTAAAATCACATCCAACACTGTAGAAGGGACAATCGAAACCTTTGTTTTGATCAAAATTATCCTAGATAAACATACCAATGAATGTAATAATAATAATAATAATAACAATCATTTGATTTTTTCTGCAAGTAACTTACTCTTTGATGTTTACAATTTTCTAAATGATCTTCATAGTTTTTGGCGGAAATAGGCCCGAGACAACCTTCATTAGGGCATATCACTGCCGTTTCTTCTATCTCCCGTTTTGTGTAATTATCAGGAAATATATCATTCGAATTTAGAATTCTGTTATCAATGGGACATCTTCTTTCGCTATTTCTGTACACAATACTAATTTCATTTTAATTGAATCGAACAATTTGAATAAAATTTAAAATTCATTACCCAAAGCAACTAGATAAGCAAATGCTGCAGAAACGATGACCACAAATTGTTATAACTGGCTCATGTAGAAAACAGAAACAAATTGGACATTCGTATCTATTTTTTGCTTCTTTCGCCGTCACTGCAAACTTATTACAATCATTTTTGGAATTTTCTGAGACGAAAGAAGAATCAATAACTTCAATAAGACTCGCCTGCAATTATAACGTAGCGACATAAAAAACTGTGATTATTCTAAGCAAACATTTACCTGATTTGATTTATTACCGATTTATCCGTCAAGTCCATTCTCTCCATAAGAAAAGAACGTTGAGAAACTGAGTAACGGGTTACTCTTGCAAATTTTACGAAAATAATGGATTCATTCTCAATTTAAAGTGTGCATCAGCGAGACTTTCGTGAGAGGATATCCATGGGACATCGATACTATGGGGAAAATATCTGGATTATATCTTTAGTTACCCTATCCATCACATGCAGCGTTTGAGTAATAAATAATTACTACTGGGAAGTAGAACGACCACCTAGAGTGCGCTGTTAATTATCATTGATAAAATTGAAAGCGTGATCAGGCCGATCACTGATCAATACTTCAGAAGCTTGATTACAACATGGAAGAGTAATGCATAGATAACTATACTTATATATGAAAACATAAAAATTATGATTTTAGTGGTTCAATTTTTTTTTTAATTTTGATAGGAATGTAAATTATCATTGATTATTCATGACACAAACTCGATGAAATCCTGTGTCTGCTTTTAATTTTAAAAATTAACCAATCAACAAAAATATTTCACCCAGCACAACTTGTACCTAATAATATACAAAATTTTCAGACATAGTTTTCCCCTTTAGCAACTTCTTTCATCAGTAGTTTTAGCCGCGTTTCACGCGACTATGACGTCAAACTTGGCGACCCTATTCGTTCTTCATGTAAAATGTCGTGTTTGTAAATGTTAAAACAATTTAATGTTATGTGTTATACACACATTGGTGCAGATCCATGCAACATTCGTGTATTTTCAAAACCGTTTTTTATCCTTGTCAAAACCGCGTTACGAATTCATTCTGCATTATGGATGCAATGCATTTTTACTAATATTTTTACCTTTACGCCTTTTTATGTATTTTGTGTATTTTACCATTTATAATATTAATATTTTAATGTGCATTGTGTGCTTTCTTCATTTGAACCACTAAAACGGGCTCAATACGAACCATCTCTCTGATTGGTAGATATTACTCAGAACTACACCACATTCGCTAACAGAGCATATGTCTACTGCCTCAATCATGGCAGTTAAAACAATAAAAATACATGCATTATGGGCATTAGTCTTTTACTTCCTTGAGCTTGCACTATAATTTTCAAGTATACAGCTTTGTATTGGGCTGGTATGTCCACTTCTTTGAAAACTGTGCTAGTATTTTTGGTGGGATGACTGCATTCGGATCCTTGGACATTTCTAATACAATTATAACATGTTATAACTGGTGCTGCAAATCAAATTTTTATTAAATTTTAATGAGATGTTGAATATGCAAGCATCTTGAACAAACATTTGACATTGCCTGGACAAATAACATCTGTGGAGTAATGAGTTTGAAAAAATTTAGAATCATGATTTTCATGACAACTATTTTTGCAATTTGAATCGTCACATCTCTAAACATTTCAGCTTGAAAGGAATAAGAAACACATTGGGTATCTTTTCATTAGTTGAGCCAGAGATTTTCTCAATATTGGCTCTCCAGGGTTCCATTTTGTAGTTCGCTTTTTTTCTCGTGGAATTTTCTTTTTGCATTACTAGTAATTGCTGGCGCTTCTACTTGTGGTAAATTGGTTGCATTAAATCTTTTAATATGTTCGAGGTACATTTTTTGTCTTAGCTGAAGAACTTTATTGCCAACGTCACAATAAATTTCATTACCAAGAAATACATTTGGATACCCCAAGTCCATCATTTCAAATTCTTTATGTAGTCGTCATTTTCTTTTACATATTTTATCATTGCAGTTTCCTATGATCAGTATATCATCTATGTACAATAGTATAATTACATACTTTTTACCTTTTTACCACACATACGCACAAGGCACAAGGTTGTATCATAATACTTTCGTCTTGAGTAGTTATAAAATTCATAAAAAAAAAATTTCCTTAAAATAGTGAAACTTTAACCTTTAATAACTTTTAAACAGTGAGATTTATCAAAAAATTGTAAGAGACCTTTTTTGTAGAGAATTCAATTTCCT
>FIZR01025173.1:0-21339 GCA_900060175.1 Ferrisia virgata | reverse complement strand
AAATTCCTTTCGTTCATCTCCAAAATTAAACTAAACAATCAAATCTAGCAATCGACACTGGGCGTAACAATCCTGGCAATTATACACGCCCAGTATAATAAAAAAGTAAAAAAAAAAAAACTACTGGCAAATTATCTCAATTAGTTTGGGCGTGTGAAATTTCTACGTTAGAAAATTTGTCTGCGATTTTTCTAATAGAGAGAGGGGGAGGGGTGTTGTCAGGTTATTATTTTTAATATTTAGTCGGTTGTATGAATATTGTGAAACTTTTCTATTTATTGTATGAATATTTTTTGGACACACTGTAGTGCGTATAGAAGCTTTTTTTTAGCTGATTATTAATTTAAAAAAAATATATATATTAAAAAGAATAAGGGCACCGTGCTGGATTAATTGCGTTTGTAAAATGATCTTTGCATTCCGAATGAATTTCAATTCAATCTCCTCTACCTCCCCTTTCTCCTCGGTCCAAAAAAGAAACAAAAGTTCTACTATCGTCAGAAAGATGTCAAAACTAAAAAAAAAAATCAGGTATATCTTTTCGTAAAATATTTCTTCTAAAAAAAATAAAAAAGGAAAGAAAACAATAATCTAGCATTTAAAAAAAAAACTAGGTAGCAGGTATATTAGGCAGCTGCTAGCTAGAGCTAGCTAGGTAGGTAGGTAGGTAGGTAGATAGGTAGGTACATACATTTTCATTAACATAGCAATCGTTTTATCGGATGAAACATGCGCGAAAAGTTTATTTAAAAATGACGCGAATTTCGCGTTGCTAAATTGTACGTATATATACATTCTAACTATAATGTAGCTGTATCTGTGGGGCGGCGCTAGGCGCGATTATTAATTTATATAGGACATAAAAATTTCTATCCACCAAAACGTGGTAGAGTATACTATAACGATGTATAACTCTGGTTATACGAAATATAATGTTATAACGGCGCGAAACTGGATTTGAATTGCGAACGCATATCATATATATATATATATATATATATATAGTATTACAGATGAAAGAACCGAAGGGGGTTATGAGAAAAAGAAGGAAAAAAAAAAATCTAAACAAAATGGGCTTTTGTCTTCATTGATTTTCTTAGTTGGTTATATTTTTTTGTGCCAGTTCAGTGTATTTGCCAGCATGGTTGACTGTTAATATTTCGTCGTATCGTTCGCATCGCTGCGGTTGTCTTTTATAAATACATACTCCAACGTATATTCGTACTCGTTCGTCTTTGTTTTTCATTTTATCTATATTTACAAATTTCAAAATCATTCGAGGTGTTTTTTTTTTTTTATTTTTTCATTATTATTATTATTCTTTTTTAATAATTCGTTTGTAGAGAAATTCGATTTTGGTCTTTTTTTCACTTTTGTTTCCCCAGAAGCGTTTGGCATTAATGGAAATTCTTTTAACGCGGGCACTTATGTCGTATTCGGAGCCAAGTTTTTTTTTTCTTCTCTTTACTAGAAATTTATATCTTCTTTTTCAGCCATTGTTTGAAGTTTTACCAAAGATTTACTCTTAATCTTTTCTTATATATATATACGTATCGCCATCGTATATTTATCACAGCATCGTAGATATATAAATTATTTACGTATTCCAGTGTACGAGTACATGAGAATTATGCTAGGGAAACTGCGAATAAGTAATTTAAAAAACACGTTGGATTGTTAAACGTAGGTTTCTTCTGCACCGATTACAGACGAATGATAAAAAGAAAGTTGAATTGATTAAAATAACGAGCATATAAATAAGATTATAACGTCGATGAAGAAAGGTTTAATTTTTTCTCCATCTACATGGCTTTACATTACGTATACTGTACGAATGAAAAAAAAAAAAGTCGTTTTGATGACTTAATTTCTGGTTATAAATCATACGCAAAGCACAACGCTAGGTTAGGTTAGGTACAGTATACATGAAAAGTAGAAAGAAAAAAAAAAAAAGACTGGCAAAAATATTAAAAAGCCAGGCTAGTTGTATTCTACTACAAGGTTATACGTAGGATTACATGGAAAATGACCCATGTCAAATAACGACTGCAAAAATCCCTGTTTTTCAAAGTAACCTGACATGGTTATTATTTTATTGCATATATAAAAAAAAAAAAAAAAAAAACATGGGTTAGTGATTAAAGAGAGCTTTTATGATAAGTATATACATAGGGCGAAATATTCCATTTTCATGAAAATATTCTCTTATTATTTTTTTTCTTACCTATATCTGGGTGTATATGTAGGTAGGTAGGTATTAAATACGTAGGTAAAGTACGTAATATTTTAATCAATAATGTAACGATGTACCGAAAAAAAAAAAAACACGTCGTAAATTGACGTAATAAAAGAAAAACTACCCATATAATAGTGAAATACAATATAAATAAGTACGAGTATAATAGAATGTAATGTAAGTACCTAAAGTGCGGAGGTAAAAAAAAAAAAAACAAAAAAAAAACGCGTGTAATTAAACGAAAATGAAATAGATACCGAGAGGAAACTGCTGCTGGGTATTATTTAATTGCGAAAATTAGTCGACATAAATGGCATTGTTCTGGTGAAATGTTAACTGATTGAAAACTACAGTATTATCATTCATTTTTACTCGCACACGTTGAATTTCGTCGGCATAGCTATATCGATTTTTCTCGTTAACCGAGTTTTCGAGGGTGGGGGGGAGGGGGGAGCGAGAGGGAGATACGAAGATGCGAGAGCCGGAATTGCGAAGGGAATTGTATGTCTGGTAGAGCTGCGAGGTTTTTGTAAAGTTTGCGATAGAAATACGAGTCTCGAAATTTTCACTTTTTATTGTTTTTCTCTGCGCATAAGTATACGATTTTCATTATTACGAGTATTGAACCAATTCGTCTTGAGATTTACTGACAAACGAGATGATAGTTTGTATTACGAGCTGCCAAGTTGCTGATAAAAAATGAGTAAATAAGGTATTTTCATTTTTTTTTTTTTTTTTTTTTTTTTTTTTTTTTTTTTCGTTTTAACGACGGTGGCAGCACGTAAAACGAAGTAATACCTGGACATAAAATTGTAACTAGCTGAATTATTGCAGTGGTGAAAAAATTTACCTATATGTTGGGTATAAATACGATCGTGTTACATTTTATGGTATATACATATGTAGGTATACGCAGACGTCTGTATAAATTTGTATTACGAATTATGTTCATTTAGATGAATAAGCCAATTAATAAAATTGCGATTTAAAATTTTCTGTCCGACTTTCAAGCCATAAGCCATGCGAAGGTAATAGACTAGCTTTTTAGTATGCGGATTTGTACTGTACACGTACACGTAGCTAGCTAGGTAGGTAGATACAGTAGGTAGTCTAGGTGCCTACCTACCTACCTACCTACCTACCACAAGTGAATAAAGGCTAAAGGCGCGAAAAGTGAACGAATCAGCAACAACACAGGAAGGTAGTATTATATACTCGACTCGTACCCGGGCTGAAATTGTATCTAATGACCTCTTAATCGAACCGAAAAGTCCGGTAAAATAACGTAAAAGCTATGCTTACCATTTTTTTTTCTCAGATGGAGAAAAAAAAGGCCAGTTTTGTCGAGTGTTTTTTTTTTTTTTCTCAATATGTAATTCTCCTCGTGAAGCGAATATATCTGTAGACCTAGCTACGTATATATTTGTGAGAAAATATACGATTAGAAATTATAGGGTATGAGTAGTAAATTATTTTTTATTGTGAGATTTTTTTCCCCATACGTTGCTCGATAGAATTTAGTTGTAACTTTAAAATGTTACCAGGTGTGCGTCGAGGTGGGCTGAATTTTGTTTTTTTTTTTTTTTTTTTTTTGGAAATTTGCAAACAGCAGGTTTACAATAGTTGCGAAACGACTTCGAAAAGATGTGGTAAAAATTTAATCCCCGTAATTCAATTTTTTCAACTTGAAAAACTCACTAAAAGTGCGATAAATTTCAAAAATTTTCAAACACCGGATAGAAAATGTTTTGAAATTTTTTTCTAAAAATAAAATTATCATACCTACATACATTTGAACCTGAAATGATCATTGTTGGCAAATTTTGACATTTCGATTTTTTTTTCAAGGATTTTTAAAACATGTTATTTTTTGAGTTTTTTTTACGATTTTCTGAAAAATTGCGAAGAATTTTTTTTTTGAGAGACACCCCCTCTCCCCCAAAATGAATTTAGTATATCAACTTTAGACGGCAATATTTTAGTTTTATCGTCACCCGCAGACGATTTTTCAGGGTTGTTCAAAAAAGGTATTTTTTTACGTATCTTGAAATAAATTTGTTGAAAATTGCGAAAAATGATTTGTTGGAAAAAATTTCATCACAAGAGACACACATAATCTATTTTAGGCTCACAAATGCAATTTTGAATTTTTTTTTTGTATATTTTTGTATGCAAGAATACCAATTGAGAACCCCTGAAAGGGGCAAAAGTAAGTGCTGTACTCGGTGTATTTCATTAAGAATTTCTTGAAACTAATTTTAATGAATTGCAAACATTTTTGAAAAAATACAAAAAAACCATTCTTTAAGCATCTCTGGAAAATCGTCCTTGGTGGATAAAATCGAAATATTGCGCTTAATCATCTAAAATTGCTGTCCTACATCCATTTCGTGAGGGGGGGGGGGTGTTTCTTGAAAAAAAATTTCCTTCGTGGTTTTTCAGAAAATCATGAAAAAGTGATATTTTTCAAAAAAACCCTGAAATGCGGGGTAATCGTGAAAACTTCTTGTTAATGATCTATTTAGGTTCAAACATGTATAATAATTCAATTTTCGAAAAAAATTAAAAAAAAATTTTATTTGATTTTTTGAAATTTTTTTGAACTTTTCGAACTTTAATCGAATTTTTTTGCAGGTCATTTCACAACTATTGTGACCCCACCGCATTCGTTTTATTTTTATTTCGTAGAGTTTTATAAATATTTGATGTTCTTGGTAAGTCTCCCCCCCCCCTCTGCTTCGACAGCTCTTGAACACCAACCAAATGATAATATCGAAATCATACGTCATATAATGAGAAATTGACAGCGCTTTAAGAAATGAAAATGGCTTATTTCAAAATAAAATTGTGTAGTTCGGTTTTTTAATTGAAATCATCTTTAAATGTATAATGAAAAAAATTTTATAATTCAAATGCATACGAGGAAAAAAGACCAGTTTTACCCTGAAAAATCAGGATATGTACGTCGATGTCCATCAAGTTTTTCCCAGCTACGAGCCGATCGGATGTGAGCCCTCATGCTTCATCAAAAAATACTTCATCTTTGTATATAATATATCTTACGTTGATGGTAATTTTTCAGAAATTTTCAAAACTATTTCATAATTTCGAAGGTACAAATTTTTAACGAGTGTTTTGAGCTTAAAAAATGATTGGAAAATTTTCATTATCACCCTTATCAACTTTTGATCTCATGCTCCAGTATCTATGATATTTTTTTTCACGAACAAATATTTTACAAGATAGTGGTGTAACAACACCGGTGGAGGAGGATTTTTTTGAAAATTAAGAAATGTGCAGATCGAGCGAAAGGAAGGCTACAATTTTGCAACTTGTATTTCGACGTATTTCTAAGCTCTAAATACTGAATTTTAATGTTTTTTTTTCACGTGAGTTTTAATAATTATTTGATGTTTTTGGCAAGTCCTCCCCCCCCCCCCTAATTCGACAGATTTTGAACTTCGCCTGTTAATATCGAAATCAGACATCAATAATATTAGAACGAAGGGTTACACTCAGCTCGAAGTTCAATGATACCGAAAAATTCACAGTCCTTTTAGAAACGAAAATGGTTTGTTTGAAAATAAAAATGAAATTGTGTAGTCCGGTTTCATCTTTACTCCTAAAAAATTGAGATAAAAACGAACTTTAAATTAAGAGAATGGGTAGTAAGTGGAAAACAAGGAAATTTTTATTATGCTAATTTTTTGCGTGATGGTAAAATTGAAGGCTCTAATTTGATACGTATTGGATGAAAAAAATCCACCCGAAAGAAGTAAGGCTGGAAATGAATAGTTCATTGGAAGTGGAACAAATTTTATCCTATTTATTAGCCTGATTTTCTATGTCATGTAGTCAATAAGGACCTGGTTATTAGGTTGAGGGGAGGGAGGTATCAACAAAATCCGTTTCGGGATTCTAGAAGGCCATTACGACCATTTTTTGTAATGTAAGATATTAATTTTTTGTTTATTTTTTCCCCCCTGAAACTAAAAATCATTTGCCCAGCTCAATATCGACCAAAATCAATTAGATTTGGGAAATGTGCTTGGATTTGCGACAGATTTTATATTGTGGAGTAGAGATGACCTCGGGTCAAAATTTAGTTATCCCCAAATTTAGGGGAGGTGGTGTTGAGGGAATAAAATTACAAAAATTGTACTTTTTTGAGCCAATCGATAGAGAATTTAAAGTTGTATAACATATCCAAAATTCAGCCTCCTAGGTCAATTAGGAAGAGAGATATGGTGGTTTATCCCCTTTTTGACCTTGAAGAGGGACTGTTCCTCCCCTATCCCCCCTGTAAATTGAGCTAGAAAGTCGAAGTTTGGTATGTAGACTTGGTAGAAGCCATAGATATGTTTTTTGGGGTTTCGACTTCTTAAACCCAATGCACCTCTTCACAGACCCTAAAATGTAGTTATGAATAGAACAGAATGTATTTTACTTTAAATGTACAATTCATTTCTATCTTTACTTTTTTTGGCGAAATTTTTTCAATTCAACGTGTATCAATTCAGACCCTTCAATTTTTCAACTAGGCAAAAATGAGCATAATAAGATCCGCCGGAATTGTTTTTCATTCACTTCCCAATCGCATTTAATTATTGAAAATTAGTTTTGAATAGAATTTGTTGAAAAGTATGTTTGCCTTTAGGCATATTGAGCTCTAATTTTCAGACTTGAAACAATTATTTCACAGAATTTGAATACAAATTTTCATTTTCAAATGTTTTTCATAATTTTTTGAGAGTTTAGTAGTTCTTGATTTTTTTTCAATTCAATTTTCCACTTATTTGTAAAGCTTATTTGGCAAAAATCCCCTTCATCCGATTATCTGGAGAATTACTGAAGCTATAAAGATGGTTAACTGCGTTCAATAAGTAAATTAATCAAATTCTCGTCGAAAAAATCATTTTTCATTGCGATGTGATTTTTAAAATCAAGAATAATCGAGCATCGATTGATGATTCGTATCTGAAGCATATGCAACGTTTGATTGATGCTTAAGTCAAATTCAGGAATTTTCAATTTTTTTTTTTTGTATCATATTGATGAGCAGTTTGGGAACACATTTTGATACATTGCATCATCTTAAATGATGATGATTTTCAATAAATTGATTATTTACAGTCTATTCGAGGCTTAATTTAGATTTTACAAAAGTTATTTTTTTTCAAATTTCTGAATAGGTTGAATCAAGGAACTTAGCTCGTGTTTTATAAATTACTTTCAATTGAAAAGCGTATTTTTAAAGATGAATTAATTTGTGTTTCTAAATAAGAATGCAGTCCGTCGTCTTTGTTGCAGCAATAATCATGCTGGAGATAATCGAATGAAGTGGTTTTTCACCGAACACCCCTTGGAGTAGTTTGCACATTACATAGTGAAGAATAGTTACCTGGCACTTTTGACAGCTATTAACCGAATAATTTTGATAGCAATCGTATCTGTGTAAGATCTGTTCAAATTGACACGTAACTTTGGCCACAAATGCGTCCAATTCCAATAGATCACGCACATGCCGTTCACACTGCTGCGGATCTTTCAACGATTCGTCGGCATTAGGCACAGCCTGCCGAACCGAATGTTCGCAACAGTGTCTTAACCGAATCGACGACCAGTCCGTTGACCACGAATCGGCGCAGTCTTTTTCATTAAGGTAACGATAGCAGAACGATTTTCTGGAGTCGCTGCGCTGCTGTTGGTCGGAGCAGGGCGCCGCGCACGAAGGCGGGCCCGGTCCTTCGCTTATTTGGCCGGTGATTCGCATCCTAGGCTCTTGTTGTTTCTGAAGTACTTGCTGGCAGTCTGAGCTAATAAATTCAGAGGTTATGATCTGGTGGTGACAAGAGGTATGCGCGGAAATGGCGGCGGTGGCAGATTTCTGTTCTGGTTGCGATGACTGTGATGGAGACGAAGAAGAAGAGTGTGAAGATGATGAAGACGATGATGATAAGTACGTAGTTGTCGGATGAGAACTGCAGTAAAAACAACTTGGAAACGTAGTCATCAAGTAAAGAGCTAAGAGTACCAACCACACGCAGCTGAAGAGTTCGCCCAAGGGCATTGTCCAACCACTGCCGCCAGCGGTGTCGTCACTCTTCCAATGCTACCGAACCAGCACCACAACCGACACGAAATAGATCGCATTGCTGCTGTCGGTACCTGTAACCAGAGTAAATTCTTTCAATTAGTTATATGGCGTGGCATTGGCGTACTCGAATACGAAGCCGAAGCCGAAGCCAAAGCAAAGCGAATTATTCAAATTTTCAAATTACGTCTAATCTAGTGGAAAAAGCTAAACGCTCATTTAGGGCTGTAATAAAGATACCATTCGTAATAAGCTTGAAAATTAATGCGCATACTTATACTATAACTTAGTATACGGCTGAGTACCTATTTTACAGACGCTATGTAATAAAATAAAATAAAAAAAAAAAACGACCACCACGACCGAAAGAAACCTATGTCAAAATTTGTCCTCTAAATTGCTGTATACGATTTGCATAGCTATAAAAATATCGAATACTCTGTTTCCGCGAATATTAAAATCTGATGAGGGTGTCAAGATGTTTGTATAAAGGAGACCGATGTCGGTGGAAAGGGGGGGGGATGGGGCGGCCTATTTTTCCTAGTGCCTTGAAATCACCCATATTTTCTACGTTTCTTTGCGGCACAACGACGATGACGACGGCTGGTTTATTATTGTCAACTATTGAACCCTATGGTTTGTCGAATTGGATACCTATTCAATTTCGATACATTTATTTACTACCTACTACGAATAACTTTTATGCCGTTGAATTTTTTATCGACTTCTGTATAGCTTTATGTTGTTGTAATGGTTGTTGGAAAATGCTCGTCTCGTATACGTTAAACTCGTTCTCTTTGATTTGAAATGTTTTACCATTTCTGTCTCTCGGTGAATTATTTTATTCCTATATTGGGTGAACGCGAGGTGGACAGGCAAGAATACCTTCAATTCGAGCGAATTTATTTCTAAATCTTTTTCCTATCATTCGATTAGGTACTGCTACTATCTGTTTAGTAATTTGATTACTTTATCGTCATAGACTATATCAAAGTAATGTTGAAAATTGTACAGTACGTTCCTGTAGCATAAGTATAATTGTGACACGAAGTAAAAAGACGAGCAAACGAGTTGTGAATTCTTTTTCAAAAATTAAAAAAGTAAATTGAACTCCGAGTGAAGTAAAGTGGAAAATTTTTCGAAATATGAAAAGTGACCGAGCGAAAAAAGTACATTCTAGTTCAACTTTAAACTCCAAATGAAAAAAAAAATGGCTCTGAGACGAATGTAATTATTAAACACCGCCTTTCCCTCCGTATGTGCGCCATTGGTTCGTACCAAGTGCATTGTATTTTAATGAGTCTTACGTTAAGGATGTGCTATCTTGGTACTGTATATGGTTTTTGCCATCAAAACGTTCCTTAGGGGCTGACGAAATGTTGAGTTTCATTGTCTAAATGTAAATTGTCTGAAAAGTGATTTAAAGAGATTTTCAAGTTTACAAGGAAATACTTTACACGGTGCCTGGTAAATGATCTGCTGAGCTTGAAATTCGAGTATTTTACGGGTATCCATTAAAAAATAAAACACCGTACATGAGTATGTTAACATCTATGTTCGAAATCGAAGGGAATTTTTATGCATAAAAATAGGTAGTGGCTTTAAAACAGTGTAAAATTTGATATGTCCATTAGCCTGATTTTCTATGTCATATTGTCAATGAAAGCCAGATCGTTGTGGTGTATTGAGCAATGGCGGATGAGAGAAGGAAGACAATCAACTAAATCCGTTTTGGGGTCCTAAAAGTTCGTTAATATTATTTTTAGCGATGTCAAGTATTTATTTTTATTTTTAGCCTGTATTTCTGTCCCATATTGTCAATGAAAACCAGGCTATTACGGTCTATCGACGTATGGTGGATGAGGGGAGGATTATAAGAAAAATCCGTTTTGGGATTCCAGAAGATCATTACGACCATTTTTTGGCCACGTTAGATATTTATTTTTTATTTATTTTTTCCGAACAGAAAATAAAAATCATTTGCTTAGCTCGATATCGACCAAAATCAATTAGATTTGGGGAATGTGCTTCGATTTGCAACAGATTTGATATTGTGGAGTAGAGATGACCTCGGGTCAAAATTTAGTTGTTCCCAAATTTGGGTCCCTATCACCCCTCCAAATTGAGCTAAGAAGTTCAGATCTGGTATGTAGACTTAGTAGGGGTCTTGGATTTGCTTTTTGAGGGTTTTGACTTTTCAGTCTCCTTGCACTCTTTTATCACCTTGTAAATTTGTTTTTTGGTAAATTTTTCTTATTTTTGTTCCTGGCATAGCTCACCTCCAAATTGAGTTACGAATTTTTTTTTTTTTTTAAATTGTTATGTAGACTTAACTGGGGCCATAGATATGGCTTTTGAAGGTTACGACTTTTCAACCTCATTACACCCGCTCACAGCCCTAGAAATTTAGTTTTTGGCCAGTTTTTTTATTTTTTAAGTTTTTTCCTGGTACATCTCCCCTCCTTCCTCCCTCAATCGGGCTAGGAAGTTGAAATTTGGTATGTAGATGTAGTAAGGGTCCTAGATATGCTTTTCGGAGGTCTCGACTTTTCAGCCTCATGACATCCTCTCACAGTCTCAAAAACGTACTTTTTTGGTAGGGTTTTCTTATTTTTTTGAGTTTTTTTTTACGAAATTAAAAATTTTTATGTAGACTTAACTGGGGCCATAGATATGGCTTTCGAAGGTCTCGACTTTTCAACCACATTACACCCACTCACAGCCTCAAAAATTTAATTTTTGGCCAGTTTTTTTTATTTGTTAAGTTTTTTCCTGGCGCATTTCTCCCCCCTTCCTCCCTCAATCGAGCTAGAAAGTTGAAATTTGGTATGTAGATGTAGTAAGGGTCCTGAATGTGCTTTTCGGAGGTCTCGACTTTTCAGCCTCATGACATCCCCTTACAGTCTCAAAAACGTACTTTTTTGGTAGGTTTTTCTTATTTTTTGAGTTTTTTTCCTCGCATATCGCCCCCTCCCTCCACCCAACGGCCTAAGAAGTTAAAATTTAGTGTGTAGATTTAGTATAGGTTCGAGATGTCTCTTATGGTGGTTTCAACGTTTTAGCCTTATTGAATTATTTCACGAAAATCGGACTGTAAAAGCATCTTTTTTTTTGAATTTATTTCTTTTCCACGTAGACTTAAATTATTTACTCCGCTCGATACTGACCAAACTCGCTCAAATTTGGCCAATACTCTCAGTTTGACAGCGGATTAAATACAGTTGAACCTCGATTATTTGACACCTTATTATTTGACGTTCGCATTATTCGACGGGAAAATTTTTCTTCTTATTATTTGACAAATTTCGCAATATTTGACGCCTGATAATGAAGCGATGGTAAAATTTAGCCCTCAAAAAGAAAATTTCTCCCGTCAAACAAGTGCAAATTACAGAATTTTTTATTTCAAACGTTTTATCCATGTTTTACCATACATACGAGTTTTTAGCCTGATTTTCCATGTCATATCGTCAATGAAAATCAGGCTATTACAGTCTATCGACCAACGGTGGATGAAGGGCGGGAGGATATCAACAAAACCCGTTTTAAAATGCTAGAAGACCATTAAGACAATTTTTAGCCATGTTAGATATTTATTTTTATTCATTTATTTATTGATTTTTCAATTTTGCATATTTATTAATTTCATTAAAAAAAAAAGGAAAAAAATCCTTCGCTTTATTTGTCATTTCACTTATTTAACGGGCCCCATTCCTCAATTGCATCAAACAATAGAGGTTCTACTGTATATACGAGTGGAGATGACTTCGAATCGAAATTCAAATGTGTTCAAATTTAGTGGTAGGGGGTGCCAAGGACGTAGCGAAATCAACTTCCAGGGGGGAGGGTGAAAATGAAAAATTTGCCAACTAAAATCTATAATTTTTACTAACTTTTCCAACTTTTTTTTGTAAAGTGAAAAACATGGTTTCTGTGGTGTAAAAACACTGTTTTTGGGACTGAAGTTCACAAAATTGCAATTAATAATAAATATTTTCTTGCTCCGAACGAAGCGAGGGATCAATTTTGAGGATTTTTTAGTGCAAAAATTGTATCAATTGGTCAAATTAAAAAAAAAAAATAAAAAAAAATGGTAGATTTTCAGATATGCATATGCTCGAGCGAAGCGAGGGTAAAATTTGAAAAAAATTAGAGTTTTAGCACTGAAATTGTATTTTTAAAAATTTTCTTCAAGTTGGGCAAAAAGGAAATAAAAAGACGGAAAAATGTATTTGTGACTGAGCGAAGCAAGGGCAAAATGTTGAAAAAATTGTTTTTTTTTTACCTAAAATTGTGTTTTTAGTAGTTTTAAATTCGTGTTAAGAAGTTAATGAGGTAGACGTAATTTTTCTCTTTTTTTCTCGACCAATTTTTTGCCATAATTTGCATTTTTTTTACTAGTTTCATGGGGGGGGGGGAGAGGGGGTACTGAGGAGCAGAAGTTGCAAAAATTGTTCTTTTTTAAGCCAATACGTAGAGAATACGCATAACTTATCCAAAAATCAGTTTCCAGGCCCAATCAGCAGGATAGAAGTAAAGATTTTTCTCCTTTTTGACCTTGAAAAACAAATGTTCTATGCATAATGTGCCTTTTGAGAATTTCGACTTTTAAGCCTCATTGCATCTCCTCAAAGCCCTTAAAAGGTCAGTTTTTTGTCAACTGTTTCATATTTTTCGAGTTTGTTCCTCGTATATCTCCGATTCAAATTGATCTGGGACGTTGAAATTTGCTAAGAAGATTTAGTGGATGTCCTAGATTTGTTTTTTAGGAATCTCAGCTATTTATTCAAATACCTACCTCTATCTCTATCACTAATCAAGAAAAAACACCGCAGAGCCCTCTTTTTCCTTATTCCGTAAATGGACAATTTGCACATCTGTTAGCAATAGAGATGTTTTTTTTCTTCATTTAATTGCAAAATTGAATGAGTTATTGACGTACGTTGAATCCACCAAATTATCAGTATATCGACAGCTGAATACACATCGTGTCTTATACATTTTTTGCTTCTTATGAAAATTGAAGGAGTAAACGGGTTGTTGATGTAAAATTTACATGTAACTTCGTTAATTTTTTATCTTGAGCAAGAAGTCAATAAAGTTTATTCTACTTTTCATATCCTAATCATTCTCATTATCATGTTTTCAATGAATTTTTAAAATCCCTTCAATGCTCAAAATATGCAACTTATTCATATGACGTGTTGTTTTAGTGGTGCCTTGCCTCAAAGCGCATACCAATCACCATGTATTGATGTTGATGTTATATGAATTTGAACTTTGTAATCGGTTGAATAAAATTCTCCAGAAGAACAAATCTGATTAAAATTTTAAAATAAAGTGAAATTGTCTAAACAATAATGTAAGATTACTAAAATACATTCGTATTAATTTGGCTAAAAAGGAAAAATTAATCAAGTAATCGAATTTTTTTTAGGAAACTTGCTGACTCATCTAACTGATTAGATGTAATTTTCCAACCGGAGGAGCGAGGGGGGAGGTGTAAATCGAAATTGTGTATCATTTTGTTGTAGGTAAAAATCCATAATTTTCATATTTCTTGGAACAAGCTCTTTAAAAAATTTTTTCATACAAATTTTTTATTAAAAATTTGCAGGCATATGATCTCAAAAAATAAGTCTTTTTTATTGAGATTTTTTTTCTAATTTTATCACAATTTAAAAAGTATTTTAATCTGAAGCCCACTTTTGTTAAATAGAAAAGCGGGGGCTGAAATTTTCGCCTCGTTCATTTGACCTGATTTTGCAACTATTGCTCTTTATAGCGTTTTCATCTTCGGAAAAAATCTAAAAACTACCTAGCTTTGCGGAATATCTATACCCTTTATTTTTGAAATCTTTTGAACGTTGGCAGGAAAAGTGTGCGATAACGTTGGTGGCTAAAATCAATTAAAAAGGTCTGAAATGTACAAACATGAAACGAATTTTCGCCACTGTTAAAGTTAGTTCGTACCCTTTGTGAATAAGTTTGAAAATACTGAGAATATTTTAACTTTCATTGGAGGCTCCAGAACGACTGGAAAATGTGCCGAATCGATTCGGCGGGTCGAAGCTGAACGGTAACCAAGTTTTTAACATGGCAAATAAAATACGTTCGATTTATAAGTAATTTCGCGAACGACCTACGGATGCTGTGTGTAAGTGGGCATGTATCCCTTTCTACGTAAACGACAACGTGTGTGAATTTTATTAAAAAAATTTTTTTTTCGACGAGTAGACTAATTATTATATTTGTAAAATACGTACTGCAAATTCTTCGCCGAATAAATATTCGGTTAACGAAATTGGTAATATTTTAAAATGTTTTGTAAGATGCCAAAAATTAAGAAAAAAAAAACGCTTTTGTTGAATATAAATATTTCTATTCATATTACTCGAATTGTGTTCGTTTATGTATTTGAGATAAAGAGCGTTGAAAAAATACCTATTCATCACGAGTAAAAATCGAATAAAATTCAAAAATGGCTAATTATCTCGTTAAATGGAAGAATTAATACTATTATAATTTAATTAACTCGAATGGTGTACAATTTAACAATTTAAATATTATAGTTTTAATCGTGTTACACCGAGCCCCTCTATTTATCCGAATTTAGGTGTCCGTTAGACTACGTTTATAAGGTGGCATAAAACACAGGTGCAATATAAATCGCCTGTTCGTAACTTGGATGCAATAAAAATTCGTGAAGAAAATTAGGCAACTTATTGATCTCTTTTATGTTTCAACTTTCAATTTTAATGGCATACGCGAGAGGTTTAAAGCTGAATTGCCGCCTCGGTTAGTCAGGCTACTAAATTCGCAACCCAGAGAGCGAAGTACGCATGCGCAACGGCGTTCGATTTATTTAAAAAAAATTTTCCCGAGTGGTATCATTTACACGATAATACACTTCAACTATTTTATCATTACCGTGAACTATTCGTTTTATTTTGTCGATGTAAAATATAATATTTCGAATAAATCAGCATCCTGGTTACCAAAGTATATTGCTACGTACGTTTTATTTATGTACCACGAAGTATGTACCTACTTACATACCTACCCACGCACGCAGAATACAAAGAAAAGTTTCAAAATTAATAGATTACGACACGTGTGTATGCGTGTCGATGTTGGGTAAATGAATGAAAGAAAAAAAAAGTTTAATTAATTTTATCCTCCTTTACTTACTTGTTGATAGGATTAATGAACCGTCAAAAATGTTGACATTTTGACTATTTTACAAAAGGTAAGTATCAGGATGGGATGAATATTGCTTTTTTTTTTTTTGCAAATTTGCTAACTGTGGAATCCTGGTAAAAATTTTACCTTTCTAAATATATTCTATAAACTTGCGACACTAACTCAAAATTCAATATTTTTCAAAAATTTAAAAAAAAAATGAAAAAAAAAACGTTTTTGAATTTTTTTTTTAATGACATTATTACAGATATTTATAGCTAAAATTATCATTGTTGACAAATTTTCACCAGTTTTTTTTTTAATTCACTTTTTAGGGGTTTTCACCATTTTTTGAAAAACTATAAAGGAAATTTTAATGTGAGGAGCACTCTCCTGAAATGGATGCAGAACATTAATTTTAGATTATTAAATACAGTATTGCAATTTTACCTGATATTTTTGGTTTGTCAGGGGCACTCAAAAATGATTATTTTTCACGCCTTTTAAAAGAAAAAGTAGTCAACGGTTAAGATATGTGATTTGACCCTGCCCTCTGATTTTGAAAATTATCACGGAACATTGTTAGGGGTCGACTTGAAAAATTTTCAAGCGCGGAAAATTTCAAACCTTTATTACACACATTTCAGAAGAAGTATGTGTAGTTTTTTTTCTTCTGAAATGTGTGTTCAGGTTCTTATTCCCAGAATACTTTTTTTTACATTTTGAATGTGGATCATATCAAAAATTGTAAAAAACTCTAATAAGTATTGAGTTAAATTTTTTAAATGCACGAAAAACTGAAATAACACACACAAAGGAAGTGCTCATAGTTACCCTACAAACTACTCGAATAAATAAATCAACCTCAGATTCGTGTTCAGCTGGTCAAATTACCTTTACCTTGATTCTGTATACGATAATTTCACGTAAATTTTGAATTTTGAATTTTTTAAAGATTTTTTTTTCTTCGAGTCGTAACCTGTTCGCTTGTGAAATTGGAGCAAAAAATTAAATTTCGAAAATACGAGTAAAATGAACAGGAAAAGTGTTTACGTAGGTGTAATTTGACAGTATTATCGGAGTAAGTACCGAGTAAATAAGGAGTAGTAACACCTAATTAATGGGAGGAGGGATTTATTTTGAAAATGCCAACTTGGGGATATAAATTATCTATCTAAATAGATATAAGAAAGAAAAAAAACATAAAATTTGACGTTAATGTAGCATCGTTGTCTTGCTGGGTGCATTTGAAAAAAGAAAGCTCTAAAAATAAAAAAAAAAAACTGGGTATTTTCGGTTTTTGATCGATTACCTGCCTCTGAGAAAATTTTGAAATTATGACTCATTATTCGTAATGATTGTAAAAGTTTAGTTTTTTACATCGAATTGGTAAAAATAGGAAATTATTAAAAGTACCAACTGCAACTCAATTGGAGGGAGAGGACTACGTCAAAATTCTAAAGCCCTCTCAGTACGATGCAAATTTTGGAAAAAAAATTTCATGTGTAGTCTGTTTAGTTTAAATTGAGCCTTAGTTATCAGAACAGAAAATCTAAACAATTATGAACCAATAAAATTGCTAGAAATCTGATCGATATTGGATCTCTAGCAATCTGATTAGTTTATATTATGTTTGTAGTGGCAAGTGCTTGAATCGAATTGGACGGACTAGATCTCTGTTCATTTTCGCGTAATAAAGTTTAAACAATCTTCAAAAGGATGCGGTAAAAATTACTTAATTTTTCAACTTTGCAAAATTTACTTGCTAATCAAAAAATTGAATAACAATTTTTTTTTAATTTTTTCTAAAAATGGAATTATTATGCATATTTAAACGTAAAATTGATCATTAGCGACAAGTTTTCATCATTACGTTTCTTTTCAGCGGTTTTTAAAAAATGTCACTCTTTACATTCTTACACAATTTTCTGAAAAAGTGAAAAACTATAAAAAAAATTTTTTTTGAAAAACGTCCTCCGGAAATGGATGTAGAATATCAATTTCAGATAATTAGGCACAATATTTCAATTTTATCATCCACAAACGATTTTTCAGAGGTGCTTGGAGGATGGTTTTTTCGTTTCTTGTCAAGAATTTTTTCACACCATTAAAAATTTTCTTTTCTTTAGAGTCTGAGTAAAATAGACCGGGTATACTTACCTTCAACTATTCACGATCTATTTTCCCCACTTTTGCCCTTTTCAGGAGTTCTCAATTCGTATTTCAGTATACAAAAATACACAACAGTATACGTGGCTCAAAGAATGAGAAAAAAGTATAAAAAATTACTTTTGAGAGTGTAAAAGAGATGAAATTTGTCCCGTGTGATGGGATTTTTTCGAAAAATCATGTTCTCAATTTTTAAAAAATCTTTTTCAAAATATGTAAAAAAATATCTCTCTCGAGTGACCCTGAAAAATCATCTGTGAGCGATAAAATTGAAATATTGCGCTTAATCATTTAAAATTGATGTGTGTAATCCATTTCAAGGTAGCGTTTCTCGAAAAAAATTTCCTTCATGGTTTTTCAGAAAATCGTAAAAAAGCGCAAAAAGTGGCATTTCTTAAAACCCTCGAAAAAAAGAGGAATGGCAAAAATTTTCCAATAATGATGATTTTGAGTTCTAATATGTATAATAATTCCATTTTTGGAAAAAATATTCAGAGAAAAATTTTTATTCGATTTTTCAAAAATTTTCAAAAATTTTTGAACTTTAAGTGTGTTTTGTAAGTTTATAAAATTGAGTTGAGGGCTGAAATTTTCACCACATCCTTTTCAGGTCATTTCGCAACTATTGTGACTCCACATATTTGTAGATTTCCAAAAAGAGCGAAATTCGGCCCAACTTAGTACCATACGTATACACCCCTTTTCTTCCCCTACAAATTAGGGTCTGTTTCAGTTTCAAATTCCTAGGATAAACACATCTTTAAAACAAATATGCGGTTTTTTTTTTTTATTATAGCGAAAGTGGTGAAGCTGAGGTGAGGTGATAATACTGTCGATCGGAAATTTTTTCACAGCCTGCCAATAATGTTGCATGATAATTTTAAAAATTGAGAACAGTGAAGAATCATTCATCTTAATTGTAGGTATCCTTTAAATAATAGTTGCAATTTTACATTTTTTTTCAGTGCTTTTTAGCCTGATTCTCTATGTCATATTGTCAATGAAAACCAACGATAGTGGGGGGAGGAGGGGTATACCAAGAAAATCCGTTTTGGGGTCCTAGAAGGCTATTAAAATAATTTTTGGCCACGTCAGATATTTATTTTTATATTTTTTTCCCCGAACATTGAAATCATTTACTCTGCTTGATACTGATCAAAATAGCTACAATTCGGTCGATCGGCTCAGTTTGGCGGCGAATTAGATATATATGAATGACGATGAACTTGGGTCAAAATTCAGTTAGGCCCCAATTTGGAGGAGGGGGTGTTGAGGGGCCAAAAACACAAAAATTGTTCTTTTTTGAGTCAATCGATAGAAAATCTAAAATTGTACAACATCTCCAAAAATCAAGCTCCTAGGTCAATTAGGAGGGGAGATATGAGGGTGGCCTCCTTTTTAGACCTTAAATAAGGGCTGGTCCTCCCCTATATCCCAACAAAATGAGTTAGGATGTTGAAATTCAGTATGTACATCAAATAGGGACGCCTTTTGGCGGTCCCGACTTTTCAGCTCCATTGCACCCTCTCACAGTCCCAAAAATGTGGTTTTTTGGTTATTTTTATTTATTTTTTGAGTGTGTTCCTTGCATAATTCCCCTCCACCCCTCCAAATTGAGCTAGGAACTTGAAATTAGGTATGCACATTCAGTAGAAACCACGGATGTGCCTTTTTTTGGGAGGGTCTCGACTTTTCAGCCTCATTGCACCCCCTCACAGTCCTGAGTTTGTTGGTTTTATGGTAGATTTTTCTAATTTCTAATCTTTGTTCCTCGTATAACTCCTCTCCAAATTGAGCTAGGAAGTTTAAATCAGGTATGTACAATCGATAAGGACCCTAAATATGCCTTTTGGGAGTTTTCGACTTTTTAGCCACATTGAACCCTTCCTATCCTCAATGCTGATTCAATTCGTAGATTGTAATATGCGATTAAAATCAGGCTGAAAACCTTGTAAAAAGATGCTTGTTTTTTTAAATGTCGCCAACTATAAGCGAAAATTTTTCGTACTAATTGAATTCCACAAGTACGATCGGTCGTAGTATGCGAAGAGAAATTTCACTTTAAAGAAATGCGGTTGTTTCAATTACTCGAGCAACTTTTATAATGAATGAAAATTGATTAAATTGCACGAATATTTGACCTTTTAATATTGCGAATTGTTTAAAGACGAATCGAGTATTATTTATATACGATGAGTAGATGATAGGTGATGTTTTTTAAAGAATGACGATGAGAAATTTTTCACGTTGCTCATTTACTCGACTCGAATATAAATAAAGGAATAGAACAAATGTATTTTGAATCGTCTTGTATGTATGCGTGTGCATGTGTGTGATTTGCTAAAATTTACCCTTAATCTATGATCGAATATATAATTTGTCGAATAATTAATCTAGAGTTTGCTAACGCCAAGTATTAATATTTAGTCAGTTGAATGTACGTCGATGTACATACAGTAACGTACGGTCGGTCGTGTTTATTAGTGTTTGTTAATTGTCTTATGTATGTTGGTCGATCGATTAACAAAAGACTCATAAGAGGTTCTTTGTCAATAATTGTTTCTATTAATTATTCAAGCTACGTAATAATTAACGCGTTAAGATATCTCAAGAGGAAGGCGAGTACTTCACGAAGACTTTTTTCCTTTTTCTTTTTTTTTTTTTTCACATCGTGCCTTTCTAATTGACCACTTGTGTTCGTGTGGGTGGCGAGGTAGATAGGTAGGTAGGTAGGGTACCCTTAGTACGTATAGGAAGCCCATCATCTCGTAATTATTGCACTTGGTATAAATTGAGGAAAAGACAGGGAATCTTTTCGCGTATGTGCTCACGTATTATAAGAAGAGTGTACACGTACAGCACACGGTGTACTCTGTGACTGGCGAATGTGCAGTTAGTTTATGAAAGAAACGAGTCGAACGAAGGTGTTTGCGGAATATTTTATACTTTTTACGAGCGTGCACATAAAACGAACGAATTTTTGATAGGCAAATTGTTGAGTGCTTTGACAATGCCGTTATCAATATGGGTTAGGTCGCGTGAAATACCTACGTGTCGGTGAAATGGGACCTGAATGACATATTTCACGACTATTCATTCTTGACATGCTGAGTAAAGTTGTACCTTTACACAATAGGCAAATTGTCAAGTGGTTACGTGGAATAAGTTGCGGGCTATTTTAACGCGTCTTAACAAAACACCCTGTTTTGTGATAAATTCGCCTATTTATTTGAACATTGTTGGAAATTGCCATTAATGAGATGGCATGGCGGGTTTTGTTCATTTTTGCGAGTTGTTTTTGTTCGTTCGAAATGTTTCCTGGCGCGGTTCTCCTAGAGGAAATATTACTTAAGCTGGGAGATGTGATTATTTTTTTTTTTTGGTTAGACAAGATTTATATTTGGGATTATTTTGGAATTTTTTTTTCTTTCTCGGTATTGAATTGAAGTGGGCAATGGTTGTGAATACAGGCATGTCTTAAAATGATAAAAAATCCAAAATATAACCCCTTCCGAAATCTTCTATTGCTAATTTATAGATCTTTGATCCGTAGCAAACTCGAATACGGTTGTTCAGCTTTTGAAAAAGCTTCTAAAAAAAACTTTGTCAATTATTAACACAGTGCAAAATTCAGCATTACGTATATGTATTGGAGCTT
>FIZR01025172.1:0-41188 GCA_900060175.1 Ferrisia virgata | reverse complement strand
TTTTTTTTTTTTTTTTTTTTAAAAAAAAAAAAAAAAAAAAAAAAAAAAAAAAATTTAATTTTTTCAATTTTTTAATGAGATATTTATATTAATATTTTAACATAAAGTACAAAAGTCATCAATTTTTTTAATTTTTATGTTAGGTATTTTTAATTTTTTTTTGCTTTTTAATTTTTCAATTTTTTAAATTAGTCTATCAAGACAACTTTATAACATTAAGTGCAATAGTAATCAATTTTTTTCATTTTCTTATTTTTTTCATATTATTTTATTTTTCTATGTTATTAGTTTTTCACATTTATTCAACTTAGACATTTTAACATAAAGTGCAAAGACATATCCATGTCAACATTGTAACATAAAGTGCAAAAATCATTCATATTTATCCTTCATCGCGACGTAACATCAAAACCGATACATTCTCAAAAAATCACCCCCAGCGTCTCCAGCCTTCAGACATAGATATGCTTGTCAAAAAGCATAAGACTCTGATTATACAAAATTATGTTTGATTTTATTTTTTAGGTACTTACGAATCGCCAGATTTTACACGATCTTCTGCTACTTCCAATTCATCTTCAACAAAGGCCAACTTCCTGGAAACCTGTAAAACGTCGTTTCAACTTTTCATCAGACAAGTTCATGTATAAACATGTTTTTACCCTTACGTAAATAAATTATAATATCTTCTGTTCTTCTTATCTCTTTTCAAAATTAATTAAAAAATAATTCCACTTGTTTTCTTTACAAAATTACTTACTTCATCTGATTTTCCATCAGCATCTTCAGCCAAAAGTCTGGCTTCTTTCAATTGATTGGTTAATTGGTCCATCCTTTCTTCATCTTGTTGACTTCTGTTTTCTAATACTTTGCACATACTGTTGCGAAAGTATTCATAAAAACATCGCGCAATTAATTTTTCACCGATAAAGTTTCATAATTTTTACTCAAAGGCTATTACCGTTTGGATTCGTCGGCGGCTTGAGATGCTTCGGCTAATTTAGCAGCTGCAGTGCCTGACCTTTCTTCCGATCGTTCTAAATCTTCTTCAATCATTTGGACTTTCCTGTTCAATGCGGCTACTTCACCTTCAGCCTAACATTAATGATGTGATTAGAATACTGATGAATATTCGTCTGTATGCTTAATTTTGCTTTGACGATATGCACTAACTTGAGCGAGAGCCTTTTCTTTTTCTTCTAAATCTTTGTTAGCGTCTTCCAATTTTCTTTTGGCTAATTCAAGATCACTCTCAACTTGTGCGAGTTTCTTTTGAGCCTCTCGGACATCTTCCATAACCTAGAATAGAATTTTAAAAAATATCTCATAAAAAAAAAACGTTCGTATATTTTGAGAATACAATAGTGATTGAAAAGTATAGGCAACCTTATCAGCACGAAGGTTAGCATCTTTGGCCTGTCCTTCGCAGGTGTCGGCTTTGTCCATCGCCGCATCCTTCTCCATCTTCATCGCCTGCATTTTCTTCTTGATGGCGTCCATGGTGATGGTTTTATTATCCTACCTCTTCCTAAGAACAGATAAACACAGTGCTATGTCTTGAAATAAAATACATTTTTGTAACAATTTTGCTCTAATAATAAAAATCTAACACGTGTTCAATTATTTACAATAAATGATCAATAGGCGAGGTTTACTCAACTACTATTTATAAGAAGGTGTTACACCAGAATACTACATATAGGTACCTAATTTATTGAAATAGTACTAAAATTTCTCATGTGTTAACAAAGAATTTAAGAGAATTCGGCTAACCTATTTTAGTGTTGAAAAGAATTCTTAAAATTATTTTCAAGTATTAGTAAATTAGTAAACATATAATTTACTATCATTATCCTTCATTAAAAGAGGGGAAATGTGACCTAATAGGTACGAAAAAATTTTCAAAAATTGTTTTACATATTTTATTGAAGAATCTTTCCGATCAATCAAATATAATTTCAATTAAAAGGAAAACAAGTAAAGTAAATCGCAGAATCGCCAACTGATTAAATTTCATTTTCAAGGTTTTTTTTTTCTTTTTAAATACTGCATTTTTTTCATCAAAGTAAATATCAAGAAGTCATTATTTATTCGTATCAGAAGCAAATAACGAGAATGTCTTTAAAAAGTAAATTGATAGGATAAAAATCTAAAAATAAAAAGTTCTTTAAAAACAGAATGTGGGCAGTCGGCTAATTGTATATTAAGCAAGACGTTGGAAACGGAGCACAGCCAAGTCGACCCAAATATTGTAATTTTAACATAAGAACATTTCACACGTCCTTTACATCCGCTCATTAAAACATGTTAATAAACTCCACTATGCGAACCCCGTTCGATTTATATTCGATTTTTTCTGTTCGTATGTTGAAATTTTTTTTTATTTTGTTACAGAAATTCGGTGACCAGTTGGAGTTATTTTTTATTCGTTTTTTTGATAGCGAATTGGATGTACAAAACGATCCAACGTTGGAATGGTCAGTGCAAATGAAATTAGATCTGCGCGAAAGAGTGCCAAATTTCGAGTCTCTTACGGTCAGCATTACTTATGGAATGCGAGATTAATTCGGTATTAAAATGTGTTACGGCGTTTGAACAAGTTTTACGAATGAATAACGAATTTCTAATACTGTTGTAGATTGAAAAAAATTTTTCGCTTGTTTAGTTTCCAAACTGTAATTTTGTTCAAATCAAAATCATTTGCATAATACCTATTTAGAATATTGGATTTTAATACGTTTTCGTATAAAATTAGCTCAATGACAGAAAAAAATTTACACCAAATTTGAAATAATAATGATATCTATTAAAAAGGGCCTCGTAGAAAATAAATACATATTAAAAAATAGCTCGCATAAAACTAAATTCTAACATCAGATTATTTTTATCCTCTCTGGAAATAAATTCGAAATTAATATTAATAGTCATGAAAAAATCGGTAGTCATATTTTTATTTTGGTAAGTACTAAAAAGCCAAAAATTTTCTACCACTTGCTGACGTTTCGGAGATTACGTAATACGTTATAAAAGTACATTCAAATCAAATTTTTCATTTCAAACATTTTATATCGCATTGAAATGTTTTGCATTTTCCCAAGGAAAGAAAAAATTTAATAAATAGATGGTTCATCTTCATTTTCTTTCGAAATGATGACAACTTCCCTGGATAAATAGTAACTTTTTAAAGTGAGCTAGTTTCAAGTATCATTCAACCGAAATGAATTCACCATTATTTAAAAATAAATAAATATGTACTAAAAATAAATACCTAATGGAAATTTACTATTCAATAATAAATTTTTCATTATAAGAAAATAATTATATTTTTTCACTTGTGAGTCATTCAATTTAAATGTTGTTCTAAATAATAAATATAAATATGTAGAAACTTTAAAAGATAGTTACACTTTTTTTACCCCCCGCTTTGATTAACGACAATCCTTCAATGATGCAGTAATTACGTCATGTGTAGATGTAAAAATAAATAGGATTCAAAGAATTGAACGTTGTAATAGATATTTCATTCTATTATTCTTTTCGATGCAATTAGAGTATGAGAGAATTATTTTAAAAAAAATTATGATCATGTTTTAAGCGCAAGATTACACCTGTTTACTTTTACGAAAGATTTGATTATATTCAATTTTCTCAGCGAAATAATACAGCTTATTAAATATTCATTATACGGATACCTATCACTTTAACACACAATATCAAATCCCCATTCAATCAAAAAATAATAACTATTGTATTTATCTAAAATAAAAACATTTTTGAATAGGTCACCACTAATAGTTTATTTATTCTGTTTCTGTTTTGTTTTTTCCATTTCTCGCAAAATAAATGTACAATTAAAATCTATCTTCTTTATCTTAGAAAATAATTCGCACTTCAATTAAAATAATGTTTATTAAAAATTAAATAAAGAAAACAATGATACATACCTGAAAGAAACAAAAACTCACTTCAACTCGTCAAACTGCACAGTTTTTCGAACAACTCTACGTTAACGTACGCCGAGGCCGAACTAGATCTTCGCAAGCAACACGGTTCCAAAAATGAACATAGAACGAACCCCCTTCGGCTCTTCGACTTCTACCTAAAATCAGCATTACGATTCCTATTCTTAGTTTTACAACAGATCAGAGGGGACACAAAAAAATGTTATCAGTTAAATATTTTGTGCTTTTCGTAAAATGATATTGTAAACGCGGTTTGTTTGTGAAATAATAAAATTTGCGTTGTACCGGATCCAATAATTGTGTGATGAATAAGAGCAATTTTTTTGTGATTTGTTCGTGTGGTTTCGATATGGAATATACATGAATTTTTATAAATCGTTGTATAATATTATCCATGTTTTAATTTAGAGGTGTCTCAATCGAATTTTTGAAAAAAAAAAAACATTAAATGTTTCAAGAATCAGGGGTAGCTATTAATTGAAAATGAGGAACTCTGCATTCTAGGTAAGAAGAGTGATTGTCTTATGAATTGAAGGTCCTCGTATATATAGATTATATAACTAAATAGGTAAGGAATGTCTGGATAAATATTAAAATTTTCGGTATGAATATGAATGTAAGTAGGTGGGTATTATTTTTTCAAGTCGTTATTAATGGACATTATACGCAGGTGCTTGTATCAATGATCATCGGTATAAAGCAAAATCAATAGTATATTGATTTAATTAATTGAATGTATATACATTTCGATGATTAAAAGTTTGTTCAATCATATTCACACACATAATTTATTATACTTTATTCTAAAATATTTCAAATGTTATGAATAAAATCTGAATGATAAAACATATGCTTAAGATTCACCTTTTTTTGCGAGAATAAATCAGACTTTCATTTTGATAATAATTTCCTAAAAAATAAATGTCATTTATCGATAGTGAAGACAATTAAAAAACTATCCAAGCGGTAAATCATTCAACGTTGCTGAATTAGACTTACCAAAAAAAAGGCAACCCATAAAGTTCATTGTTTTGACAAAAATGAATAGGTATAGGTATTTAAGCATACGTATCGCAAATAAATGCTGACAAGGAGGGAGAAGTACTATCCAAGAAGATGTTCCAGCGATGCAGAAAATTTCGAACATTTCTGTCTTGATGGTGGGGGTGTACAGATGATAGCAGCCAATTATAGGTAATGCGATAGTAACATACCAGCTTACGTCACGTATAACTCAGCTTCTCATTCCGCCGCTGAAATTACTCTATTTCTGAACGAAATAATGTTGGACATCAGCCTAAAATCTCTGTCACATCGTCAAGCTTGTATGATTCTCAAGATCACTATACTTTTACTTATGGTGGAACATTCGCAATATAGCTAATTTTTAAAACAACACAGTGAATTCACAATTGATATTCGATATGTAGGTATTTAAAATACTTCTTCGTGTAAACATTTTATCAGAACGTTTCAGTTTGCGAATCGACGTATAAAGGCACAGCAAATAAAAATAAAGTTTTCCATATTTACATGGAGTGTACTCAATTAGCATGAATGAAAGCAAACTCATTTTAAGTACTCAGAGTAAGCTTGCGAATTTTTATTAATTAATGAGAAATTCAAATTCTCATCCGTCTTCACTCATTTTCAAATTTTATTCTCTGGAGAAAAATTTGCAATACTTACATTAATTGTCAGATCAAATACTTGCGCAGATAATGTCATTCACTAAACACAATTATTCCTTTAAGCACGCGTAATGCATAGAAATATTGTCTACTTGAAAGAAATTAAACAAAATTCAAAATTCTTTGCGTCGTATGTAATTTACCAAAAATAAAATTGGTACATTTATTCTGTTATAATAATAAGTGTGAACTATGTAAATATTGATGAGAAATCAATGTTACAACATTTCAAGGGTATCGATCATTATCGCGTTAGATTTTTAATGCTCTATAAAATTGCTTTCCACTCATTTTAATGAGTTTCATTTCACTGTGATGTCCAATTTTTTATTTTTAGGATTAATAGTTCCGTAGTCTAGCTGATATTCAAACTTGGTTGATTGAAAAACAAGAATGCTTTCATGAATTTCTTGGCAAATTAATTAAACTTTAGTACATTAACTTGTGCATTTTTTTACAATATTTAAAATAGTGATTCAAGATTCGAGTAGATATATAATTTATAGTTCATCGAAAGTACATAATTTTAGTTCGTAATTATCAACTCATCATTCTTGAATTCATAATAGCTATGCGATTTTTCTGCATCTGACTATTGCACTTTTGAACTTTTTGTTCTGATGGATGAAAATAATTTGTGCTAGGTAGTCTACTCTTTTGACTTTCATTGTACTTTTTGGATTGATACGCAGTATATGTAGCTTTCTATATCATAATCATGAACATTCAAATATCTGAACTATTTCTTTACTTAAAACCGATTAGGAATTTTGAGCAAAGGTAATTCGTTTCAGATACATATGTGCTCATCATCTCCTTTCTATCAGTTTCTCATTTACATTTCATTATTAAGAATCATCTTTTTATTTCTTTCAATAGGAATGTTAGTTTTTGGAATTTTTATCACATCGAGCTAATTACTAAAAATTCTGTCGGTATAGTAATGAATTTCACCCCAAGAGAATACAAGTGAATATCAGTTGAAATTAAGGAAAAAGGAACAACAGTTATTATTTTTTCAAAACTTGCTATAAAATTAAAGTAGAAAGGCTATCAAACAGAAAATTCGCTTGGTGACTTACTCGATAACATTCTCATTATCAGTTTTAGTTTCATGTTCATTCATGTTGAATCTTCTCCTTATCACTTATAATTTGAAGAGCGTCAAGATCAATTCAGAATTTTTGTTGGGAAACTTTTGATGAGTTTATCTCCTTTTAAGTTGAGTTGAATATTTTGATCTCGGAAGAAAGAAGCCAATTCTTCAGGAGAGCACTAAATTCAATAAGTATGTACGAGTATATAACGATTTGATTTGATTTTACGAACTTTAATAATATTTTAATTATTTTTGCAAAACTTCTGATAAAAACACGTATTAAATACATTATGTAAACCATTCAAATTCAATAATTATTGTAAAGGTGATGTTTTTGTGAGTTGTCAAAGTTAATCAATAATTTTTAGCGTCAAGTGCAAAGGTACATGTACATACGTTAAACAACTTTTGTAATATTTTGAATATTTTTCTATGATTACGTAGTTTGAGTAAACTTCATAAAAATTTTATGTAAACCTGATATTCTGTATACGACAAAATACCTAATTTAACAAAAAGGTTCCATGAAAATGAAAAACAAAATAGAAATAAAAGTAGTGTTTGTGTACATTTTCACGCGATAATCATACACATTATTAATTTTTTCTTCTGCGACGAAGATAATAAATCTTTGCGTTGATTTCTCGCGTGCCAAATTTGAAGTAACATCAACGACATGGTGAGCTGACTTTGAAATTTTTTGGCATGGACGGCAGGTTGAATTTCACCTGTGAATAATTCTACTCCAAATCGAAATAAGAAGGTAAGTTACGTTTCCTTACGTATCTTCCATAAATAAGACATAAATTCGAAAATTAATGGAAAAGAAACAACTTTTTTGAAAGTTATACTACACGAGATTTGATTTCGAGCTCATTATTTTATTAAGTTCAGCATCACAAGGAGGTACATTCAAACACAAATAAACAATAAATAATTAACGTATATATTTCAATGGAATACGTGAACAAAAAAATATGAACAAATTACGCTTTTCAACATAAAACAGCTAAACGATATTAAAATCATGAAAGTAAAAATAAATATATAGCGAAAATTATACCGTACAGAACGAACTATAGTTAATCATTAGTAACTGTAGATAGATGAACGTATTCATTGTAATCTTAACAGTTGACTGATAGTTCACGAAAATTCAATGAACTAACAATGAACCGATCACATCGCTACCATCTCTTAATATATTGCGCGGAAGCTTTTTGAAATGAAACGGAAAATTACACGTGAATGTAACCAACAATGGAATCAAAATAGATTACAGTTATTTTTAAAATTTGATTTAAATATCTGGTAATTGCGTAAAAACGTACATCAAAATTAATCCACCAATTCGGAGAAAGTTTGGTCCAAATCGTCGCAGATATATTTGTATTTCTCTTTCTCGTGTACCAATTCATCTGTTAATAACAATAAAATTGTAATTAGTATCACTTTAAAATGTTTCCTTCCGGATTGAATAAACGAATAATTGGACATCTTGACTTACCTTCGATTATCATCGAACTTTCACGTTAATAAGCTGTACTAAAAAACTTATCTACGCTTAATATTATGCTTTTTAAGTGTTTAAGCGGATACATTGCAATAGTACGCGGTATGGAGGTGCGTGATGTGTCAACTTTACACCACTACAGCAAAATACCACAGGTACTAGCATTGATTACAAAGCTACATAAAAGCACAATCGTCGCCCAAGTTAGCCCAAAACTCAAATTTATCGAATAGGCCTATACCAATACCTAATCGTATTAAATTTACTCAGTTCCCTCTTTTTACTCATTTTCATATTACGCAATGAGCTACATATACTTGATTAAGGTGTACAGAAATCATGAAATATGTCGCTCTAATTCAGGAATAAATCATTATTATGGTATAATCTTCAAAAAGTCTGTAAGCATAAAGCGTTAGGAAAAAAAACTAAAAGCCATAGCTAAAACTCTGTTTTCTATTCTATATTTATTGATTTTACAATTGTAATGTACTTGGTATACAATAAAAATATTACTATAAAAAATAAATTAATTCAAAGATGTACAACATCGATACAAAAATATTTAAAAGAAGAAAAAAATTAATTTGGACGATTGTTAGTAATTTACGTAAATCGCGATGTACACGTAAAACTTTCAGAATTCATACTCAAAGTAAACACACAAGTACATCTTTAAAAAACGTGCTAGAAAACAAAACACGTTAACGAAAAAGAAAAAATTCAACACAGTTTCATTTAAAGCACCTACAATAAATACACTAGTAGAAAAAAAAAACCTGAAATTTAAATATAGAAGAACAATTGCGAAACACAAAAAACGAACAAAATCGAAAAATAATATTGTCGTAAAATTACTCGAGTTATGTGTTAGTATATATATATATATGCAAAAGAAGGAGAAAAAAATACAAAGTAGAAAAAAAACACGTGTGAGTGATCAAAACGACAGAAAAATAGGCCTAATATAAAAATTACGTAAGTATTTTGTGTTCGTTTTAGTGATGGCACAGTAAACAAAATTTATAGCAATAAAATCTACAAAAAAGAAACTGTTGTACAGGATGATCTGAATGAAGAAGCAATAATAATATAGTAAAGCATAAATGATTAACAATTAAAATCCGTAAAGCTCAACAAATGCCAAATCCAGTCCGTCTCCGATTTCGCGATATTTCTCTTTCTCAATAAGCATTTCATCTGTAAGTTAAAATTTGATCATAGCAATACAAACATTATATATTCGATGAGTTTGAAATAAAAACTTAACAATGAAAATATGAATGTACAGGAACTTGATTTAAAAAAAAAAAAAATTAACCATGCATGCGAAATTTTTTGAATAATAATTTAAATAATGTACGAGCATGAATGAATCTAATCGATACGAATATTTCGTTTAAAAATGCCGGATAATTTAGCGATATAAAACAAAATTAATACTTCTAACAAGTAGAAAGGAAAAAAAAATCAAAAATTATATATTGCAACTTCACAAGGAAATGTTGTGACAGTAAAGTTGAAGAGAACGGCAATGTTGCTCTAAGCAAGTTGAATGTTGTGTGATCCGTCTAAAAACCACCGTAATATAACAATGCTCCGTTTTTCCAAATCGTATTTTTTTTTTCATTATTTCAAAATGCAAAATTAATTTTTTTCACCATTTTTTAAATTACGAATTCTTTGTATCGACGTTTTCATTCAAAATGCTCGAAAACAAGGAGATGAGGTATGAAAAAATTTAAAAAACCATTCAAAGGTGTAACCCTACCTCATTATTAAGTGCAAAAAAGCGACCTTGTGCTTTTCGGTATAGATAATCGAACAAATACCTATAATGCTCAAACGGTATATAATCAACATTCTTTAACCTTTTAATTTAATACTTGGTAAGCAAAATTTTCACATAATAAAATATCAAAATAAATATTTAAAAAAATCCTACATATACTATAATACAAAAACAGTTTGAGAAAGAAAGAAAGAAGCAAAAAAAAAGAAGAGTAAAAAATATTTTACATGTTTTGTATATCTTTTAGCGTCGTTTCCATTTCTTCTTGTAACATTTTAGTTTTTTCCTTTTCAATTAGTAGGTCTTCTGTACGGATGGATATTTTAAAACATGGCAAAGCGGAAAACAAAAATAAATTAGCACAACATAAATGTTAAATACAGAAAACAGAAAATAAAAATAATCAAAAGAAAAACTAATCATGCTCTAATAGCAAACGCAAGAAAAAAATTGTAACGACAAATAAATAAAAATTATTAACTTTTGATCAATTATCTAAATAAAAATCAAAATCATAAATAAATTTCACGCATTAGTAACAATAAGCAAAACGACGATAAGATATTGCAAACTATGTCCATTAATTATGGAAAAAAACAATCATCAAAATACTTATAGGTGCTCAACAGTTTTCAATTCAATTAATTCGAATACCTACTCTAGTTCGAAAATTACATAATTTTACCTACCGATTCCCAGGCATAATTTGAAAATTTTTTTCATCTACGAAAAGAATATTGTAAAATATAACAAAATTACACGAATACGTACCTTCGAGCCTGTCAACTTCTTTCTGTAATTTCTGAACTGATCTTTCAGCAAATTCAGCTCGTGCTTCAGCCTATATCAACAAAGAAACGTATTAGTACAATAGTAATTGAACTAATTAATAATAGGTACAAATCAACATCAAGTCAATGAGTGAAATAGGTACCCTAGAAACATATATTTTAATGAACGTCATAGGAATACATTTGCATCGCTACCATAATTCGAAATTTTGGCGATATAATTTTCATGTAATGGTTATATGTATTCCGAGAATATCTCAAGAAGAACGAATCACCAACGTGGTAATACATATGCTGGCCAATTAACATAATTTGGTAACAGTATCGTGAAATGGGTCAACTATTAATAGAAAATTTGGCAACAATGACAGAACATGTTGGAAACTGCAACAAGTGATAAATCTTATTATCGTTTCAAAAAACAAGAATGATAGTAAAACTAAAAATTCTAATTGCATCAATTTTTAAACTCAGATTTTTCCAAAAATTTATTTTGAAGAAAAAAAGTGAGAAAAATTAAATCGTTAAGAAATCTAAACGTTTTTTATAATTTATGGAAATATACACGTGAATAACCTTTTCAGAAAAATGCATTATTATGACGTCCATTCTAGGCGTATTCAACATTAAAAAATAGTAGTTCGAAAAAATTCGCAAAATTTACTTCATTACGTTTATTATTTCAATAAATGCAAAATGCAACTGGTAGTTGTTTTTTCAAATAACAATTATGATGGCTGAGAAGATTACATCTCCATTCGAACGTGAATAGTTCTTTAATACTAATTGTTCATCTTTGTAGTCAGGAACCAGTAGGAAGGTATTCCAGAAACAACAAACATGTCCATTATTTTATTGGTAATGCTACTTGATACGTTAATACGTATTATCTCGTGGAAGTCCACACGAGGAAACAAGAATGCTGTAATTTTTTCTTATCAGAATGATAATCGTACAAATCACATCAGTGCACAATAAATGAATCCATGCTTGACCTTATAGTCACAATTTAGTGCCTGAGCAGAAATTAATAGTTACAACATCTATGCCAAGTATCTATAACTAACTTAAGTAAAGATGAATATGCAGCTGTTAGCTACCAATCGTCACTACGTAAAAAAAAATGAGGTCGTTTTTGTACCTAAAACTAGTCTAACTATTTTGTAACTGAATTTTTCAGCCATTTGAAAATTTTCATTTTGCGAAGTTTTTTCGAACCCATTATTTTGAATACATGAAATTGACAATCAGGACTTACCTTCTACCTCTACAGAATGTTGAGTGAAACGAATAACTTAAATACTTACAATAAAAGTTATAAGATAGAAACGATTAAAAAAAAAATGAAAAATTGCTCTTATTAAGATAATATCGATTTCAAAATTTTAGAGCTGAGGAAAAGCAATAAAAAAATAATAAAAATGCTTGAAAAATTTCTTCTCATAATTTTTTCAAGAAATTCAAAATGAACAATTTCGTTTGAAAATATGTAGAAATTGTAGTATATAAAAATAATTATGCAAAATCAAAAATACATACTTTTTTCCTGAAAATTTCACATCATTTCACTCAACAGCCTATATGATATTTAAATTAATCCAGAAAAAAAAACACCTTCACCAAATAGGTTATAAATATTGTTAGTTCTACAGAAAAGATTTATTAATAGAAAATACAAGCGGGTGTAATATTTTAAGAATGATGATCATTAGTTAGTGCTTTGTTGCTTCAATAGTGCGATGAATTAACCATACAATACTTCTGATACTTTCTAATCTCAAATTTTAAAAGTATTAGGTGCCATTACCATCATTTTTTTAATCAATATGATAGAATACATATGTACAAAATAATTCACGAATTCAATGATTGTTATATTTTCACGGTTTTTATTGAAATACAAAATAATAAAACTACTGATTATTTTCCCACAAATTTTTACCATTTAAGTAGTATGCACGTTTGGTTTAAGGTTTTTAAAAGAGATAAAAATTGATAATATGATGATTCAATTATTTTTTTTTTAAATTTTAATAATTACACAATTTTGTGTCAAAAAATCGAATTCAATTTCCTAATTTTTTTTTCAACTTCCAATCATAGTTGGTGTGGTGTGTTTTGTTGTATTCGGTGTTTCCAAAAAAATTTAAATTTTGGCATCAAACACTTCATTCATCAATAACCTCTTCAGATTTTACAGTATTAGTTTCAAACGGTAAATTAGATCCAGTTATTCGTGGAGTTTATTAAGAACGAAACGTGCATCATGCATGATACTCGTATATGAGCTAGAAAAATGCAAATGTAGTGAAAGCCAAGTCTTTTATTTATTTTTTTTTTCAAACCATCATGTCATTATTTACAATTACCAAGAAACATTCAATCGTATGGTCATTTTCAATTGACACGTATACTTCGATCACACCTTCATAGGCTACTAGACTCTGCTAAACACGTACGACAAAAAATCGAAATGCATGCAAATACGATACGTTTGCAGGCTAATGAACGTAGACCAATAAGACTAAGCTAACCGGATACGTAAGTACGTAAAATAATAATAATAGGATGTTATAGAGATGGTCTTAAAGAAAACAGATTTCGTAAGAAGCAAATTTTACCACTTTTTTAAGCCCTCATTTTAATACCTCAATTAAACAATATTTATACATTAGGACACAAATGCATTACGTAGGCATACCATCAACGATCATACCGTATAAAGTTGAAATTTACTCGACCAAACAGCTAATCATTTGCAGAGAATTCCTTCATTTTTTTTCACTTTATGCCATGCATAATAATTAATGGTACGTCTACACCCTCGTAAAAAAAATTATAACATATTTTCGACGAAGAAGAAGCAACTATAATACTCATACCCTCCTATATTTACCTCTTTTAATTGATTACTCAATGCTTTGACCTGCTCTTCGAATGTTTCTTCTCTCTGCGTAGCCTATTGCGATTAAACAATTAAAAAAGCAGAAAAAGAAAACGTAATACAATATACACGATTAATTAATCAAACAAGCAAATGAGATAGAAAACAACAACAACAACGGTAAAACATCAACAACAGCATGGTAGTAGTAAAATTGGTAATAGAAAACACGCAGGCACAAAAAATTTTATTTCGTGTTTCGTGTTAAATAAACTACCTCTTTAAGGCGGTTATTCAACGTCTTAATTTGATTCTTATATTCTTCTTCTCTTTGGTTGGCCTGCCCACAAAAATACATTTCGTAAGTGAGCTTGTTAAAATCGATCGAAAATTTTGTCTCATACGAATACACACCGCACAAGTACTCATTTCTGCCCCAGATGCCATCGTGCACTAAGCTGATACCAATACCAACGTAAGGTTTCAGATTGTGACGAAAATTCTATAAAATAGGTATTTAGTGACGAAGAGATGGAATAAGAATGCAGATAATTTTGAATGGAAAGGATGAATCGTTAGAAAATTTTAGGCTTATAACACGTCTAAAAATTAGGCGATTTAGCACCTCTGCAAACCGTCGAAACTCACTGTTTAGATAGTGCAGGCTGCTTAGGTTTTAACCTGAAAATAATTTACAAAAAGCGCAATTTTGTACATAGATACTGTGAAGTATGTATTTCAATATTCTCAAAATTCCCTAAAATTCAAGCATATTTGTACTCCTTGGGGGGGGGCAAGGGGTGTGCAAAGTTTGGGTTTTCAGCAATTCCTTCCCAAATAACGCACTTACGAAAAAAAATATTGAAACAATGGTTGCAGAGCATTAAAAAACGAACATTTTTACTTCTTTGACTTTTTTCTACATGAGGTTGCGGGGAGGAGCAGGAAATACTTTTTGAAAATTTCCAATTGAAACGAATAATTCTTAAAAATCTGTTTAATTCACTTTTAGTAGCATTTTTCTTGCATAGTAGTCCTCACTTCTAGGTAAAATAAGAAAAATGTTGAACTGTCTTACCTTTCCTCACAGTGGCGAGGGGGAGCTAGCCTTCAAAAAGATGTAACTTTCTCAAGGCATGAGTCGGCTATGCTGAATAATTTAAAAAATTGGTTTAGACAAACGTTGTAGAGCGTTAAAGGACAAACAATTTCGTTTTTTTCTTTTTTACTTTTTTTCAGGTGCTCATAGGACGGAGCTATGTCGAAAAGAAGAAAACAGGACACTTGAAAATTCTCATTAAAACGAATATTTTTCGCCTAGGCGAGTTAGGAATACATTCCAACGAGTCAAAAATTGAATGAGTTCATTACAGGGTTTTTCGTGGTGGCGGGATTCAATTTTAACAACTATTCGAGCGTTGGACCCAAATTAAGCTTCTGAGGAGGAACGGAAGGGGGGATTCAAAAACTAAAATTTGTGAAATTTTCAACATTGGTATTAATTTATAAGGTCTAAAGTCTGCTGATACTGATTAATGGGAGTTTCTAGCTTTAGATCCGAATTGGGCTCGAGAAGGGGGTGTTAAAATTTCAAAATTTTGCAAAATGCCCACAAATATGTATCGGATCTGGTACATGGGGGTTTCAATGCATCGTTCTGTAATCTTGATACTATCAAGGTCTAAGACGAGTTTGGAGCTTGGTAAATTGGCAACAATGTACAAAATTTGACAAATTTAGGATTTCGAATCTCACCTTCAGAAGCCCAATGTGGATTTAACGTTCAAATAGTTGTCAAAATCGAATTCTGCGACCACAAAAACCCCTGTAATAGACTCATTTAATTTTTGGCTTGTTGGAGTTTATAGCCAAATCGCATAAGTGAAAAATATTTATTACAATGGGAACTTTCCAGTGTCATCTTTTTTTGTTTTCGCCAAACCACCATCCCATGATCACTTGGGAAAAAAGTCAAAAAACAAAAATGTTTGTCTTTTAACGCTCTACAACATTTACCTGAACCAATTTTTCGAACTTTTTATCATAACGGACCCATCCTTCGAGAAAGTTGCATCTTTTTGAAGCGTAGCCCTCCACCTACACCTCGCTTTGAGAAATGGAAAGACAGTCCAATATGTTTCTTATTTTACATAGTAATGGGAAGTACTATGCAAGAAACATGCTACTAGAAGTGAATTAAGCAGATTTTTTGAAGATTTTCAAAAATGATTTTTTTTTTTTCGTAGACTCTAGCTCCTTCCTATGACCTCTTGAAGAAAATAGTCAAAGAAATAAAAATGTTTGTTTTTTAATGCTGTACAACTTTTGTTGCAACATTTTTTTCGTAAGCGCGTTATTTGGGAAGTAACTGCCAAAAAAGCCAACTTTTCACCCCCTCCGCCCACCTCCGCAAAGGGAGACAAAATATGTACGGATTTTAGAGAAGTTCACAGTACCTATTCATACGAAATTTCCGCTTTGCAAGAATTTTAATCGGGTTTGAGCTACTTTTGAGCTAAAAAGGCTGCACTAAGGGGCTGATGCTAGTGTTTTGATTAGAAAAAAGTATCGAAAATGCATCTTTAGGAATTTTTTTCTTCTATATCCATAGAAAATATATGACGAGCGGAAGTTTTATTTCTTTCCAATTCTAGTGATAAATCGATAATTGGGAACTGCACGAATTTACTTTTCGATAAGATTACATTGGAATCGCATCACTGAGCGATGCTTTTCACTACACGAGACATTTTCGTGTATGATTTTCAGCTAAACCGTATAGTAAATATTTTTCGTTTCAAGATTTACAATTTAATGCGATCGTATAAACAAGTACTAGCCAGCACTTGGACTTGGATTGCGGTACACTTCAAAGTACACTTTATTTCCTTTCTAAAAGAAATAAGTAGGCATATAGCCATATGCGGTGTACAATGCACAGAGCCTAACACTCGCCACAGTCTGCCCAACGTTGGTATACGGCTGTACTCGTGTAGAGGTCCTTCATGACATCTGAGGCATGGTTTTACCATACAGTAGGTGGTTTCCAACAGTGATTGACCTTATAGCCGCGAAGTTTTTCCCCTGATACGACCTGTCTTTGTAAAAATATTCAGAAAAATGCGCACCAATGAGAGTAACTTTTCCATTCGATTCCTTTCGTCAGAGATCCAGAAGAGCAGACGATTTTAATATCAAAATGAGTCGTGCGTATAGTAAAAAGTACTTACGTACAAGGTACTCGTCGTATACAACCTGTGCATTCAGCGCATCCACATGAAAAAAAAAGCCGAAAGAATTCTAAGAATTTTTTTTTACATACATTCTTCACAATACAGGCGTCCGCCTGTACTAGATTTTCACCTTCGCTCTCCTCTTGTTTTATTCGATTTGCATTCTATTCATTTTAAAAACAATAACACTTGCATCGTACCTTTCAATTGATCGATTCTAAAAATGGCGCTGGTGGGGGTAAATTTTTTGGCTAATTTGCGGCGCAGCGTACGACAAATTATTCGACCGGTATCGGCGCGGCGCGCCGCGTCCAAATAATTAGCTCGAATTAATGTAGGTATAACGTAATGGTACCTATTATAAACTTGGGCAACTATAAACGCCTCGCCATTTATGCAGGTATATGGCCTCCGACACGAGACACGACATGTTGAGCGACATCGTTGTTACACGGGTCATTTATTTGTAGTCGTAATAGACGTTCGTATACCGCTCCGTACATTTGTATAAGTATATTTCGTATATTTATGAACATATTCATGCTATACCTAGCCTACCTACGTTCGGTTAACCAGTATGCTAGATTTCGAGCTATTTTATAAACGATATAACGTTTTTACACACATACGATACGTGTACAACAAGCTACATTGTTTCATCGTTTTATAAGACAAATATTATTATTATTATCGTCAGGTTCAAGTTTAAAATAGATGGTCGTCGCGTCGTAGATTCGCTGAATGCGGCATCGGCATGCCGCATTCAGCGATGCACGAGTGTTGAATATAGGTAGGTAGGTAGGTTAGTATGAACTATGTATATGTACTCTTACATAGTAAATATGTCCATGTACGAATCAAATGTACAGTACGTGTAGTTCAATGGCCCGAAATGCCCCTATTGTGCGAATACGTCATCTTAAATATTTCATCTAATTGCTCATTATAATTATCTTTCATTTTTTTCCACGTTCAATGAATCAGTGTATTACACTCCTCAGGTAAGTAGGTAGATACTACCTTGAAAAGAAAGATTTTTTTTATTTTCAAGCGACAAGGTCAATCACTGAGGCTGTGAATTTTTTTACAATAAAATTTTCCACACATTCGTTCAAATTATTGTTGATCCAGGTCCTTAATAATGTATAGAAAATGCCATCATATAGTACAGGTATAATCGGACATTTCCTATTCGCTGAAAATTACCGTGAAAAAGTTCGTAAATTATGTAATGCATTTTCAACAGAAAAATTGATATAAAATTTGGCGTGATAAAATCTACGATGCAAAAATCACAAAATAAGACATTTTTCACGGCTTTGACTCAAGAAATTAAAAATTAAATTAATATTTTGGTAGCACTACAGATACATAACTAAACGATGAATTTATAACAACTATTCCCAGTGATGAACAGACTCGATTATGTAGAATCTCGAATTGCACGTTTTCGAGTTTCCAGCTCTAAAATAAGGGGGTCTACAAGCCCCCTCAAACTTTTAAAAAACCATTTCAAGATCGTGCTAAAGGTCCAAAAACTCTGGAAAAAAAAATTCAGGCGCTTTTTCCTTTCAGGGAAAGATTCTAGATCACAAATATGTAACATATCCATGTCAACATTTTCACATAAAATGCAAAAATCATTTATAATCATCTTTTATTGTGAGTTTTCAATCACAAAAGTTTAAATCAAAAATGTTCACTCTTCTCTCCACTACACTTTCACATTTTATTTTATTATTTTCTAGCAAAATAAAGAGTATACAATCATCCATTAGCACGAGTTAACAATCAAAAACTTCAAATCTAAAATCAAATTTTTTTTTTCATTTTTTTATTTTCCAATTGTTTTAATAAAATTATTCAACTTTTGTTATTTTTATTTTTTATATTTTTTAATTAGACATTCGTGTCAACATTTTACTAGTGAGTGCGGAAATCATTAAAATTTTTTATTTTTATTTTTAAAATAACATTTCAACATAAAATGTAAAACTCATCAATTTTTTTTCATTTTTCAAATTTTTTCCCATTTTTTAATTTTTATTATTTACTATTTCTTTGTTTTTTCCATTTTTTTCCCAATATTTCTAATCAGACATTCAAGTCAACATTTTAACATTAAGCGCAAGAATCATTACTTTTTTTTCATTTTTCAAATCAAAATCATTTATAATTCACCTTTCATGGCGAGTTTTCGTTCAAAATCTTCAATAATCAAAAAACAAAAAAAGTCACATCAAAACGTTACATCTCACTTTTAACCTGATTTTATATGCTATGTTATCAATGAAAACTAGGATATTAGGCTTAAGGGGGCGAGGGAAGGGGGGGTCAGCGAAATCTATTTTGGGATTCTAAAAGACTGCTGAAAGCATTTTTGGTGATGTAGGATTTATTCCGTTTATCCTCTCCCCCCCCCCCACTAAAATCATATGCTTAGCACGATACGGAGCAAAATCGGTCAAATGTGTACAAAAGGCTTACATTGGTGGGGGATTGGATATTTTTGATTGGACATGACCTTGAGTCAAAATCAATCAGGCTCAAATTTAGCGGAAGAGGGGCCGAGGAGCTAAAATGAAGATACTTCAATATTCATTCACTTCACTTGGTCTTTTTTTTTTTGGTGAAATGTTCGTCATCTTCAAAAATTGTAGAATAACTTTCTGCAGTGCTACCAACATACAATATTATAATATTTGAATTGTATATAACTACAAGAGGGAATTTTTTTCATGGCCAGAAAATAATTATGAAAGAATTTTTCAATAATATTTCAAACAGTGGCCTTGTTCAGACAAGACAACAAAAGTTTTTTGGAACATTTGTAAAGTAACGCAATAGAAGAATCTGGATGCAAAATTTGGAAATAATCACTGTCAGAGCAATCATTTTTAAAAGAAAAATGTAGGTCGGAGAATTTTTAAAATTTTCCGAAACATACATCTACAACGAATATCGCCTACCAAAAGAATGAATCAGAATCGAATCCAATTTCTTTCATGATAGCAATCATTTCATTATAATTTCTTATGAATTTTCTAAGAGAAAAAATTCCCTCATGACTTACCAACGATTACGCAAGTACGTAGAATACAAGATCACACATACCTTTTCTTCTGATACTTCCAAAGATTTCAAGTTATTACCAACAACGCGTAATTCTTCTTCTAATTCCACAATTTTACTAAGAACAATTAAAAATACAAGATTAGAACGCCATACAAATCGTAAGTATATGAAATAATACGTGCAACGACAAATTAAATATACGCAAAGCTTCGACTGCCAACAACACTGTGACACGAGTTAGTAATTAAATTGAGATACGATAAATGAAAATTAATAATAAACTACAAGCAATGGTTATTCTTGATCAACGTAACAATTAAACAATGGAAATAAAATCGAAATTTTTAATTATATCATTCAACCGTTTTTACGTTAAATTTTCATCATTTTTTTTCAACTCGAAGCAACTACTGAAATTTTTTTTAGCTTCGCTTTGAAATTTTTTACGGCAACCAAAAAAATCCAGTATTCGACCATTTTTATTCATTAAACTATTAATATAGTCGCAAACCGCCAAAAATGAACTGCTGCACGATAAGATTGATTCCTATTTTCAGACGTCTAAAGAACACATTTAGCTCGAGTACCTGGTTTTTTAACCTCCCTCCTCTGAGGATCCAATACCCTTTTACTGAGAAACACCCCCCTCCTCCTGTCTCTTCACATATGCTCGATATAGAAAAAATTTTCAAATGAAATTTTGTAACTTGAAGTATCTGGAATATTTCGAGTTATGTGCAAAATCTCGATTAGACTACTCCTCCACCCCTTGGATTTTACAAAATGTCCGTCGAAAATACCCCTAAAAACGATTATTTCTATTTTACATCAAAATTACAAAATTAACTGATATACGACCCGTACTCGATAGAATAAAAATTCTTCAGAATAACAAAAAGAATACATGCACTCAAAATTTAACAGATTTCAATCCATATGCGATTTGATTTTTTAGATTTTACGTGTATGAAATTGACTCCAAAAACGTGAAATTTACTTCAAGTGGAAATCCGAGAGACTGGTACGTTGAAGTTTTACCCTCACCCCTCACCCCACCACCACCCATGGAAGATATTGAATACCTCCCGATCTAGAAAATTTACATCTCCCTCATTGATAATACCAAATTTCATAATGATATTACCAACAGCCGGGTTTTGTTTGAAATGCACCCACCACTACTCTATCATCATAGGCGTTGAAGAGAGGCGGGGGGGGGGTTGAAAGCTACTAAATTTCTAGTAAATGTATTCTCTTTGTAATTCTGAACAACTTTTATCCTACTGAGTGTGGTTTTATGTCAGTTAATTTTGATGTAAACTAGAAATAATCGTTTTTTAGGGTATTTTCGACGGGCATTTTGTGAAATAGGGGGTGGAGGAGTAGTCTGATCGAAATTTCGCACATAACTCGAAATATTCCAGATACTTCAAGCTATAAATTTTATTTGAAAAATTTTTCGATACCGGCCATATGTGAAGAGATAGGGTGGTCGGTAAAATAGGCACCCAAGCTGAATTTGTTCTATAGACATCTGAGAACAGGAATCAATCATATAATTGATTTTAACATTCAGATCGCACGGATTTCCCTTTGCGACTATATCAAACCCTTCACCAGGTATTAATAATAAAACTAGCCATGCAAATTGCTCATTACAGGATTGTTATATGCATATTGTATGATTTGAATGTAAAGCATAGGTCACATGTGTATTGCGTAATGTGCACTTGTAATACGTATTTATACGTAACGTAGAATATCTCAACTTCAACGTAAAATACGTACAATATAACGAAACTGTGATAAGAAATTCACAGTACTGCAATATAATCATAACTGATAACCAAGAATACGGTATTAGTGCGAAATGAAAAGGCGAACATGTGAAAGTGAATTACAAGAATGTGTAATGCAATACGTAGAAAAAGAACCTCATTTTCTGGTAAAAGATTTTGATACTTGATGAAAAATTAGACCACTGCTCAATGATGAAAACCATGAACTGAAATAAGCTTTTACCAAACTACGACAACATGGATACCATATGCTTATAATACAGTAGTAGATGACAAGCCCACAGTTAAATAAAGTAAATAAGTAACAAACGGATTACACAAATCAGACCTTGAAAAATCAAATACGTTATTTAAAACTGATCGAAAATCGTAATGTAAAAGTACCCGTACCAACATAATACATATGTCGTATGGTACCTCGTACACTCTTATGATTTCTCGTTCGATGTCGTCGTTCCCTAACCGCCAACAAATGGTACCTACAACTTCCTCTGTGAACTACCTCGAAAATCCGTATCAAATCGATAATGAAACTAACGATGACTCTAGTATAAATATTAAATAGTCTACCTTTCGTTCGCCGTCCACTAAAGACACCCTTTGGAAAACTTTTTTACCAACTGACACTGGAAAAGTGGAAAAATAAAAAATGAAACCACGTGTTCGACTCGAGTGCATCTAAACCTATATACCTAGTAGCATCGAGTATACCTATATTGAATGCCAAATTTGGAAGTCATCGAATTCGTTATTACGAGGAAATAAGGTAGATATAGGTAGGTAGAGGTACTAGGTACTATCTATGCACATATAAAAGGAATACATTACATACACTCACACATGCATCCATTCCATACATAGGTAGAGAGGTACACGTTAATGACGTAAACTCGTACGTAGATAAGATACCTATACATATTTTTCTACGTATACGAGAAGGAGGAACATGCTAGCACGTAACTTACTCGTCACAATGTTCAGCACGTTCTTCCGCCCTTTCTAAATCTTGTTCCAGCATATGAAGTTTACGAGACACCTAAATCAAGTAAAAATATTCGGTAAAAAGTCGTACTTTTTTACATTTTTATTCGTCTACGATGAAATGAGAAGAAAAACTGCAAAGAGCGAAAAAAAAAAAAAAAACAACCACCTACGCTAACGCCAATTCAAACTGTAGCAGTAACTAATAGTCAGAGGCACGACAAAAATTCTACTTACAAATAAGGTAATAATATTTGCCAACAGTTGGGAAACAATATAAACGTATATGTACCAGAGAGGTAGAGCAGACGCGAATACACGAAATTATAATAAACACGAATTTTGCCTCCCTTCCTGCGGGGGCTTTCGTCCATTACATACGAGGTACAAATGGTCGTTAGTCGTTACATTGGAAAGTGTACCTATACCGTACATTACATATACTCTACGTGTACGGTATACACACATTAATGAAAAAAAAGTGCCAAACACCATCTATTAATCACATACAAATACTTCGTTTTTAATTGCCTTTTATCATCTGAGCAGTGTTATTGTTCATTTTATTAATTACGAAAAACTCGTGTACGCCGAAAAACGAAAAACGCGTCAATTCGACGAGTATAATTTATATACGCGACCATTATATAAATTGTTTTATACCTTCGACTATACAATTATGACTGAAGAAGAAAAAAAAAAAGTAAAAGCATATGGATTATGGTGTCATTGGAAGTTTAAACTGTTCCGCGCTCGTTTAAAAGCCATTTTTTCCATCAAGACTCACTCGGGTACATGACGACGAGACGAGACGAGACGTGACGTGACGTGACGTTTCCTATAGGTATACCTACTCTTAATTGTGTCAATATTATGCATGGAAAAACGCGTGTAATTTCACCTCATGCATACGCTGGCTGGAGAAAAGTCGAGAGCGTCTGACGATACAGTCGTCGTTGTATTCAACCCTATCGCAGACTATTCAAGCATTTTTTTAAAGTAGAATTCTTTACCAAGCTATTCAAAGAGATAATTATACCATCTACCTTTACGATGAACTGTAGGATGATTTTTACAGCAGTAGGGAGCAAAGTTTAATATTTACTCTGGCAGGGAAAAAAATAAATAATTAAAAGAAACATTTTTACATGGGCACACATATAAGTGCAACCAACTACTAAACAGCATATTTTGCAATATGATTTTTGATACTTTTCAGGTCATGTGACGGAAACAAAGAGAAGAATTCTATTACGATATTTGAAATGAAAAAAAAAACAACTGATAACTTTTTACATCACGCCTTTACTGTAGTGAAGTTACCAGCTGAAAGAGGGTTAGGGATTTGAACCCTTCTTAAGAACGAATACTTTGAAGATTTTATATATTACTGTTGATTTTTTCCACTAAAATCCTTAAAAATATACTTTTCAACACTGAAAAAAAAAAAAAATTTCTCAGTATATCGTCCTCGCTCTATTCGAATTTAATTTTTCATTCATTTATTTAAAGGCTACATCAGGGTAAGAAAGACGATGTGCCCTTGGGTTTCAGAATTCAAATTTTCCAAGAAAATATTTCGCCACTGGTAAAAGACGATTTTTCAAACACATTCGTGTTTTTTACCTCGTAATTGGCGGATAGGATGGGACAGTGAAAAATGCACTTTCGGGAGGATCTTTTTATTCATTTTTTTTCTACGCGAGTTTTCGATCAATTTTTTTCAAACTTGGTACGAAAGTGAAGATGCTCGGGGGGGGGGGTATTGTGGAATTTTTCCAGATTTTTTGACTTTTAATATAACCTAGAAATGGGCTTTGAAAACTTTGAGGGGGCTCGTAAGCCCTCATTTTAAAGCAGGAAATACCAAAAAATTTTCTCGAGTTATTAAGAGTATTTTACACCTTCTACATTTTTTCAAATTTTTTGTAGTAGTGGTTTTTCTACAGTTCTAAAAAATCATTTTTTCGTTCGTTAAATATCGAGAAAATTTTTTCTCGTTTCTAACTCTGAAATGAGGGTTTACAAGTTCCCTCAAAATTTTCAAAACCCATTTCAAGGTCATACTAAAAGGCCGAAAAATCTGAAAAAATTCCACAACACTCCCTTTAGGTAACTTCACTTTTATACCAAGTTTAAAAAAAATTGATCAAAAATTCGCGATGGAAAAAAATTGATATGACCCCTCCCCCCACCTGGACATGCTTTTTTCATTGCCTCCGCCCCCCACTGATGAGCTAAAAAATCACGAATATGCTTTAAAATCGTGTTTTACCAGTGCCTAAATAGTCTCTTAAAAATTTAAATTCTCAGACCAAAGGACAAATCGTCCTTATTACTCTGCGATAGCTTTTAAACCCCAAAAGAAGCAGTTTTTTTATACCATCGGCACTTCAATCAAAAAAATAAGACTTCAATCAACCACACAGAAAAAGGGTAAACCTCTTCTTTGTCTGAGTCCTATCTATGTCACTTCACCTTTTCCTTTTCTATTGTCTACCGAACAGAATGGATGAAATATACTCTCGGGATACACCAGAGATAATGTGACCAACACATTTTATAAGCGTTCTTCTTCAATCGCCTCACCAAAACATTACAAAACACCAACTCTTCCAAAAATTCACGAAAATCAATAATTTTTCAAATTTCATTTTATAGTCCAGTTGATTAAAAATTTTTCCACAGAATTATAGTACACCATCTCCTAAACAACGTAGTCAAAATCGGTATGGAACTTCTTCTGCAATTGGGTAGTTCAAAAATACACGTAAAATTTTTTTTATTTTTATTTTTGTAATAAGCGCCTCATAAAAATTTTCAGACTAAAAAAATAATTTTAAGTGGTGCCACATCGAACTTTAATATTATAGTTGAAAAGGCCCGATAGCATAGCAACTTTACCGCGTAATCGTGCTGGAACGTCGGACTCGTTCGGGCCAACGTGTTTTCATACATTTACATGTCTACTGTTGCATGAAGCTGTCCGGCGATGTACCACGTTGTCATATCCATCCCAGTGATTCCCTCTATGTTTATTTTACCTATTTGAATGCTTGAACACGATTATGAAACCTTTATGTTCTTATTAAAAAAAATTCTGTAAATGCACATTCATTTCAATAGTTTTAATCAAAATTATCAACAAATCCTGGCAAAATTAGCTAAAAAATACCCCTTCCCCCTCCCCCAAATATATATATCAGAAAATACTTAGTAGATGAGAAACATGATTTGAATATTTTCCATTCTAGAATTGTCAATTCCACCTCAGAAAAGTGTTGGGAGTTTACTCAACGTTTGAATTTTCGTAATACATAGTTCATGAAAAAAGTTGAAAAATCACGATGCCAAAAATTCAAAACCCCCAAAAAGGAACTCGAGGCTCAATTCACACTTCTAGATGATCCGATTGAAGTGAGATTGAGAACGTGGTGAGAATGAAAAAATGACCAGGTTGATTCACTCGCTCAAACAAACAAATTTCCCACGATGATCACGCGGAGCAGTAGCGTGCCCCTCGGACATACACCACTGCAATATAAAAAACTCCGATGTGGCACACCTAAAAATTTTTTTATCGACCTAATTTTTAAAACATATTTTTTTATGAGGGAGAACGCCGCTAGGGGATTAAGAACTCAAAATTCCGAAAAAAAGCTTACCTCGAACTAACCTATTCTCCGATATTAACATTTGTGCACCCTAAATTTGTTTTTCACCAATAACTTTGTTCCTAAATGATATGTAAAAAAAAAGTTGCACCAAAAAATGTAGCTGATTGAATTTCCAATAAAAAAAGTTATCATATATTTTCGTCTAAAACTGATAGGAATACTTTAAAATGAATTTGAAAGGGGGCGCTTCATGTTCCGCGTGATGTTATCGTCACGTCGCGAGAGCCAGCGACCAACGCTCGTAGACAGGCGGGCTCAATTCCCTTTCAGCACACAAAAATAAATGGCATGTACTATACGCCATGTTACCATGTCAATGTAATAATAGTGATTTTAATGAAACGATCATCTTCTTTAAAGCTGTTGTATGACTAAAAAAAAAATAAAAATTTATTGACGTAAAATATTAATAGATAATTCTAAAAACTATCTATTTTTACTGATTTAAAACCGGACTAGTAATCATATATGATGGAAAGAGAATTGAGCCCGTATGTCTACGAATTTTGGCCGCTGGCTCTCGCGACGCAACAAAAACATCACGCTGAATATAAAGCGCTCCTTTTAAACTCATTTAAAGGCATTACTGTCATTTTTAGACGAAAATGTGTGATGACGTTATTTATTCGAAATTTGATCAGCTACATTTTTTAGTTGAATTTTTTTCTTGCATCTCATTTAAAAACAGAGTAATTGGTAAAAAAAAAAAAAACGTGTTTAGTGGATGATGTACTGTAACCCTATTGAAAAAAATTTTAGACATAAATTTTTCCGTTATGTAATACTAATTTGAGTGAACTATCATAATCTTACTTCTGAGCAAATCAACATTTTGAGTTGAATATAACATCTGAACAAATTCTAATAGTTTATATAAAACTAGCTATGCACGAAGGTACGCACATTGCACAAGAACTCCTGTACGTATGCAGAATATTTTCTGCAAACAGAATGAAAAACACTAAACCACAAGCGTATTAATATTTGCCACCTTAGCACCGAGAATCTCATTACAATGATATTCGTACACGACCTAAATAGCGTGCAAAAGCAATACGTAAGCAAAACGAGCAAAAAGCTAATACACCGTACGAAAATAACGCTTACGATTCGCCAGATTCTGCTCTTTCTTCAGCGCGCTCTAAATCAGCTTCGACCATCGCCAATTTACGGGCGACCTGTTGTTTTTTTCACACAAAATAGCCAATATTAATAAATAATATTTCACACGATTATATAGACGATTATAATATTGAATAAGTATATATCTTATAATTTCAATTGTACGTTGAGTTAATAAAAAAAAAAAAAAAAAAAAAACTACACACTGTACAACAGTAGATGATTTTGAGCAATTAGAAAGAAGCTAACAACGAATATATGGTATTGCATTAATTAAGCTTGTATAATACACAACACACAAACGCAGTCGTTGCTACTTCATGGTTCAATTTTGCTAGCGTTATGATGCGAGCAAAAGTATATATCCAAAATGAATATTTACCATAATAATACTACATAACATGAATCAATTGAATGCAACGTTGAACAATCTAAGTAACAACCTATTATTCTAAATTTATTTGTAATTGCCAATTTTAAGGTGAAGAAATATTTTAATCGAGCAGAATTTTCATTACAATGTACTAAAAAATTTTTAGATCACCCCTATCTCGTTACTCGTTCAAATGAAAAAGCCATAGGCTGCAGGTCGCAGATTATTATCTCAGATAGGCAAATTTGCTCCAATTGTACCGAGTATTACCAAAGTTTAGAGCCTTCTTCGCTTCATCAGCATCAGCCTACATTCCAAAAATTTACCTAAGAGCTTGCATAAAATAGTTTGTATCAAATGCTTAAAAGGATCAAAAGGCAAATGAAAAATGTTACAAAATGACTTACAACTGAACTTCCTTACTACTACGAGTAAATTATTTTTGTAAATTTGAAATTTAAATACTGGAAAATGATTAAAAATTGATCATATTAAAGCAAACTTCATAATTTATGCAATATAATCCGTTTCTTAAATTCCAATGCGTTTGAGCAGTGGAAAAATATACGAATGAACGATGTAACTTTGAATTCATGTTCAGTGAATATTCAAAGGGACTGTTTTTTAATCACATCTTCCCTCAGAGCATCCACAGAAATACGCAGGTAGGTAGTCTAAGTATACTAGGCAGCTTGGGTCAGTCGTTTTTAGATTTTTCTAGAAAATTAAACACAATGGGGCAAAATAGTTGCAGAATGAAATCAAGAGAACGCGGTAAAATTTTCAGATCCTGCTGCCTGCAGGCCAACTTTTCGTCAAATTTCAACCCGAGACTAATTTCAAAAAATTCAAAAAAATATATAGTTATTGTAATACGATTATTTGTGATCGAAAATCCCATTCGACACGATTTTTCAACTCTCCCCCTTTTTAGAGCCTCATGAGAAGCGTAATTTTACAACAAGCTATAGGTACACCCTAATTTAAAAAAAAAAATGACAAAACTTCCCATACAGTGGGGTGGTCATTAATTTTTTAACATAGGCAATTCATTTTTGCTGCGCTAAGGCTGCAAAGTTAGTCTGCATGATGAATATTTTTTTTAGAAATTTTGAAATGTCGTCATTATGAAACTTCAATATTTTTTTTGAATTTAAATCTCATTCTTAATACAATGCACGATGTTGATCCCAGCAACTTTTTTCGTTTATCTTACTACCACTTTTGAGATGCTTCAACTTTTGTATCACCTGCATATAGAATAGTTCAATTATTATTGCAAAAAAAGGCTTATGTACTCAGACAGAGATAAGCTTGGATGCAATTTTTTAGCCCCCCCCCCCCCCCCCAAGAATCCATCCTCTTTTCTTAGAAAAAGTACACGTATCTTCCCTTCTATTCGTTCTACAATAAAAATTTTCAAATAAAATTTTCTTCTTGGAGGATTCTGTACGTTTTTGGTTATTACAAAAATTGCACTTGGAGCAGCCTTTGGGCCTCAGATCTTAAAAATGCATTTATCGAAACGCTGAAAATCAAGTTATTCTCATCTATTACAAAAATATCGAATATAGTATAAAACTAGCCATCACAGAAAATATTTAGAATATCACCATCCCTCATTCCCAGCAACCCCTCCTCCTTGTACCAACGTTCAAATTAAATGATTACACCCTGTCTGCAGATTGAAAAATTCCATCACGGGGTATAGTTAATTATCTCTAGAAATATTCTCAAGCGCAAGACCCACTCTTCATCCTAACTCCTCCACCTCTCGTGTCCCAATTTTTCATAACCTGCGCTTATTAATACCTACATAGTTGTTCGTTTGCTTGGTGATGAATTTTCAAAAAAATTAAAAACTGAAACAACAGATACAAATAGGGTACTCACTGCTCATAAATACCCCTTTTTGTACGACAATTTAGCACGACTTTTGAATTTTCGATCATTCGTTAGATTTTTTTTTTTCAAGTCATAAACCTGTGGGCACTTGTGGATTGAGGGGGAAAAAAAATTACATTTCGAAAAATTGAATAAAATGAATATGTTGAAAAGCGTATAGATAAATGGCGGTAATTTAACCCGTCGAAAGTGAATGTGAGGGTAGTTTTTTGGAGTGGTTCTTGCGCTTGAGAATATTTCTAAAGACCACCACATTTTCCATCCGTGGTGAAATTTTTCAATCTGCAGACAGGGTCAAATCACAATTTCGAACGTTGGTAGGGGAGGAGGGAGTGGGAGGTAGAGGTTATTATAGGTAACATGTTGGATATTCTAAAATACTTTTTGCGATGGCTCGTTTTGTGCTGTATTTGATATTTTCTGTAATAAACGAGAATATCTTGATTTCGAGCATTTCGATAAATACATTTTTGAGATTTGGGGCGCAAAGGTTGCTCCAAATGCAATTTTCGTAATAACCAAAAATGTAGCCAATCCTTGGAGAAGAAATTTTTACTTGAAAACATTTTTTGTACAACCAATGGAAGGAAAGATACGTGCATTTCTAAGGAACGATGGTGGCTCTTTGGAGATAGAGGGGCCACAAAAAATAGCACCCAAGCTTATTTTTGTCTAAATACATTCTAGATTAAGAATCAATCGTCAAAATCGATGCAGTAATTCGACTATGGTGTAATGCTCGAGGTACCTTACTCCAACCGCAATAAGCAATAAATGCAACCTGCGAACCTGTGGGATGTTTTTTTTTTTACTTTTTCATTAAAATCTAGCCTGTAAGAAAAAAAAAACTTCAGAGCGAGCCAAAACTAAACTAAAAAATGAATCGTGTTCGAAAACAATTTTTAAACACTTAATTCGTCAAATATCCATTTAAATAACACTAAAAGTTGTTGGTATGTACAGTTGTAATATACTGTACCGTGCATATGTATGTGAAACTATCGATTTCAACACCTCTTCAATAAATATCTAAAAATAGGTACTGTATAACATATACTACACGTTGTGGCAATCTCGGCATGAGAAAATTTTTCATTCATTTGAACGAATTCTAGATGAAATGTTGAAATAAACAATTTTACTACATGCACATCGAATATTATAAACTGTTCTTATCGCAAATATGCATTCTACGTATGTAAGTATAAGTATTCGAGTACATTAGTACAACTTCGAATGCTCAACGCTATAGCTATTTCAATAACAAAGAAACTCATAAAGCATAAAACAAAAAAAAAAAACAAAAAAAAAATGATTAGTCAAATCGTAAAATCACGCATTAAAGCTTCTTATACGTACAAAAAAAGAAAAAAAAGGTAAAAAAAATTGAAAAAAATTTACAAAACAAATATTATTAAAACATACAGCAAATGCTTATATGTATGTAGTATACAAACAACACACTTGGAAGTATGACCATGACGGCAATCGGGTAAAGACGTCGCGACGTTCAGCAAAACGCCGCCATGCCGGTGACACAGGGTGCAGTATTAAACCAACACTAACCTGTTCCGGTAATCAGGTAATGCGTCAAATGTTGGAAGAAGGAAAAAAAAACGATTACGGAATAAAAATTCCGATGTAATATTTCACGATGTATGGCATCGTGGGCGTGTGCCGTCTCTCATCGGTGACGCGACGCTAGGACGCGAGGACGCGATCCGCAAGAGTCTTAAAGACCGAATTATAATCGTCGCACGATGATGATTACTTTCGGTATGTGCAGCGAGTACTGTACTGTAAGTACTTTTTTGCCTTATCTAATATTTGTATTTGTAATAATTACCATGGTAGGGAGGTAGAGGTACTCGGATACACACGTATGCACGTACAAACAAATTATACCTAGACCTGCAGTACGTATAAGTAGGTAAATACCAAAGTAAATGTACTTGAACCTTGTAATAATCCATTACACGCTTATTTAATAATGCGGTATGATTTATACATGTAAAGTACACTAATCGAACCTATAATAATTGATAGGTTCTCTTCGACAGATCGTGGATTTCGACCTAGACTGTCTTCCGCCTTCGGGCAATGTCAACGATGATGTTACAATGTTACTTCTTCTACACAAAATGAACGGCGGGAATTAAATTTACCAATTCTCACTTATCAGCTAATGCTATAGCCATACTTGACTTTTTACACTACTACATGTAACTAATATATATGTAAGTAAGGTAAGAATGTAACTACGATAATATGCTACTACATGAACATGACTAATAACAAAAACTCTACGAATATTTAAGGTGATTTCACGTTATTACACGACGACCGATATAACATCTATTTTTCCCAATGACGTCATCCATCCTTCCTCTCAACGTGTAAAAGACACCGCACCATTTGTATCGTTACTATCTCAAACACGTGCTTTTTCCATTCGAACAGCGAACATTAATGGGAATTTTCGCAAGGTACGAAACTTTTTATAGAAGCAACTTCGAATGAAAACTAACACATACATTTATATGGACTTCTGAGTGTATTTTTTACACGTATCATTGATACGAAAGCTTTCGTAAGAAAAACACGTTGAAAAAATGAAAACAGAAGAATATATGGATTGAGAAATAATATCGCTTCCTCCTAAATGTGGTAGTTTACGATTAAATAGCCGATTTTGTCTATTCTAAAATAGACCACCGAGTTGTGTGTAAAAATTCCATCATTAATAACTAATTATAAGGATTTTCACCTTACGTAGCAGCGATTAGCACTATGGCACCAATATAAAAATTGCTGGAATGTGTCATCTCATATTTGAGCCGGTTTTAAAAATTATTAAAACATAGATTTCATATAAAAACTTGAGCTATTTGTAGTATTTTTATACTGATTTTAGTACGAAAGTACAGCGAGGTTATTACAGCGTATCAAGCAACGGAATTCAAAGAGAGAGAGAGAGAGAGAGAGAGAGAGAGAGAGAGAGAAATGAGTGAGGTGGTACGTTTTAATTAAAATTTTAAAGGGGTGAGGGGTGAGAGGGTAAAGTAAGAAGAGGCGAAAATACGTCAAATGAACGCGGTAAAAATTTTGAGTTTTCAACTTTACCCTTACCAACTCCCCTGTTGGTTTAAAACTTCAAAATGTACATAAAAATTGTATCTTTTTTAGATTTTATTGGTATTTGAAGTGTCGTACTGGGCCATATGAGACAAAAAAAGACTCGCGATTTTTTTTTTTGCTTTTTAGAAGTTTTAAATTCATGTTTAAAAATGGCAAAAATCGTAGATCATTTCAAATATTTTAAATTTGATAAAGCAAAACAATATATATATTATTTATTATGTCAACAGAAATGACAAAATTTCGAATTTTTACTCCGTTGTCTTGAAAAAAATTCAAAACGAATGATTTTTTCCATTTTTAAACATGATTTTGGTATCGCCGAAAAGCAAAAATAATCGCGAAAACTTTGTTTTGATTTTAGGTGGTCTACCATGACACGTTAATACGAAGAACACACACAAAAAAAGGGAAAAAAATTATTTTTAAGTTAAATTTTGAAATTTCAAACCAAGCGGAGGTAAGAGTCAAGTTGAAGACCGCAAATTTTTACCACTTTCATTTGAAGTCATTTCGCAACTTTTTTCATTATTTACCCCCCCCCCTCTCCCGTCCCGATCAACATTCGAAAAATCATTACTATTGAAACGTCTTAGTACCTACTGAAAGAAAATCGCTTATTCTTTCTATTTCCCTATTTTCTTCTTATTTTGTTAAAATAAGAAGAAAATAAAACTTCAAAAGACTATCGACTTCAAAATTTTCACTAAGACAAACAGACAAGAAAATCGTATCCGAAGCAATGGATCTAAGACTACCCATATCAAGATTATATCTTGATTCATTCTCAGCTGATTCATTAAAAAAGAATAAAAATAAATATCTGACATGCACGCTCAAAAATAGAATTAAAATAGTATTTTGGGATTTCAAAACGCATTTTCTGAAATTACAACCGTATGGTTTTCTTTGATGACAAGAAGGATAAAATTTAGCTAAAAACTAATACAACCATATACGCTTCGAGATTGTCATAATTTTTCAACACCCTGTAGATAGATAGGGCAGGTGGTTTGCACCTTTCCAAATGTTGAATTAGCCCTCTTATGTTTCTATGAAAAGCCCTTGATCCTAGATTCTCAAAATTTTCATAAAACATCAACGATTACCAGTAAAAAAATTTTAGAGCTAAAAAAATTCCGCCCACCAAAGCTACTATAACAATACCCGAAATAAGGTATTAATCGAGGTCAAATTGTGATTATGACTTCATAATTATATTCAGGGAGTTCGATTTATGAGAAAACGAAACCATCATTACCAGCCTAGGTATTTTCCCAAATTTGGAGAAGAGGGTGCCCCTGAGTCCCAAGGCGAGACCGACGAATCTCGGTGCAACTTTCCTATGATTTTATTTAGACACAATTTGTTGCTTGGTACTAATATGAAAATTGTCACTGTACTCAAAATTCACTTTTTAAAATAAAATTGCAATTTTTTCTCACATTACAGGTGAGTCAACAATTTAGGAAAGGAATGCTTTTCGACTAATTCGGACACGTTGAATACGAATCCGGCGTTTATTTTTCTTTCGAATCTCTACTTCACATTTTTACCCATTACTCCCCCCCCCTGCACAATTATGCAATTATGTTCCTCAGTTAAAATTTTAATGACGTAATCTGATACAAAATTTCACGCTGAACGCCTTCACTTCTATTCATTTTTAACGTTCAGCCATTATTTTTTGGCATTTTTTAAGTTCTGAAAAATGGCTCATATTCCGCCTAAAAATTGAAAAAAATTATACTTGCATAACACATACTTTGGTGAAAAAATCAATTCAAAATTTTTTTCTGTTAATGCTCCCCTCCCCGATGAAAATTTTTGGAAAAATTTAAGTTGCTAGAACCCCCATTACTTTATACACTCGAATTAAAATCATAATTTTTCTTCTAATTCGCGTCAGTGAATAGAGAATGTTTCTTCAAAAAATTGTTTTCGAAATTCTGAGTTAGGGGGTGGGGTGGGGAAGGGAAAGTTTTTTTACAGATATCCAATGATGTTTCGTGAAAATGTGGAAAATCTGAGTGAAAATAGTAAAACTAACACTTTTATAAGTGACGTTTAAATTTAAATGGTTATTTTTTGAGCTGTAGAGCTTTTAGCTTTTGATATTTCGAAAAATCTTCCTCCTTGCTTCGCTTAGATTATACTTTCTACACAAATTCCTCCTCTCTACACGAATAAAAGAGCAAAAAAGAAAAAAATCGGCAGTAGAACGGTAGTACCCTTTGTTTTAGCAATAGAGAGGATGTACCTCAAAACCTCCTCTGAATTTCAACCTACCTTCGCCTAAACTAAAGTCAACTCATTCTTTCCATATCAGGCATGTAATTTAAAATTGTATTCACTCTAATAAGATATGAATTTCAAGAACATCTACACGACACGATAACTACAACGATAATTACATTTTTTATACGAGTAAAATAAGATGAAACCCAATAACCTCGCACAATTTTTCAAATAAACCGAAATAATGGTAAAACTGACCAAAACGAAATGAACATTGTATTCACAATACAATCGCTTCGTTGCAACGTTATAAATCACGCATTCACCTAACTACTGTTGGGGGGGAGGGGAGGGGAATCAACGATCCATTGATGTACTCGAGGTATTACAGGCACAGTAGAATGTATTAGCGAACATGGAATCTTTAGATTTCTAAACGGTGTCTATTTTACAATGTAACATGTTAGGTAGATTATGCAATGCATTCTGCACAGGTACGTAATGTTTGTTCGAGTTTATCGTAATTTTACAGAAATTCTGCCATTTTGACGATGGTTGTAAACTATTCACATGAGTACGAGTAGGCTACACAAATTAAGTATTTCAAACTGCGATTTTTCTTTTTCAATTTTGAATTTAAAAAATGCAACATTTCATATATATATAAATTTTTTTTTTGCATCTGTTGGGCATCGATATTAGATAGGTACATTTGAATTTTAATGAAAAATAATGAATCACGATGAAGCAGCTTAATTAATTCAAACGAGTATAACATTCGCTTACAATCACCTCCAGAGAATTTCAGAATGAATTTAAAAACCCCTAACAGAAGGTCACATCACCATTCAATGAACGGTTACAAATACTCGAGTACAAAAATCCCTAAATAGTACGAATCGATTAATCTGAAGAAAAAAAACCGGTTTCGTCTTTTCATTCTTCGTACACTGGCGTTCATAATACATTAGCAACGTGCATATAGTTGCTATTTGGTCTATCAACAAAAACGTTGGATATTTTCAACACCCTTTCGCTGCTACAAAGTATCAGTGTGAGATTCACTGGATGAGATTTCTATACTATTCTTGTACTTGATGTACACACGGACTAGGTCGATCGTTAAATTACAAATACGAACTCTACAAGCCTGAAGACGATACCCAGTATGTATTTGGTATATTTTTGCCCGTATAATTTACTCGCAAATTACACCGCGCTGTGTTCTTTTATGTAATTTTTAATCGAACCGTGAAACCACAGGTAAGAAAATTCATGGCATGGGTATATTTGTTACTCTCGTAACGCATGCACTGCGATCATTATTTAATGAAAGAAATGCAACACTGCGTTGATAAATATGGCATTTCCTAGTCTATTTCCATTACAGCTATGTACGCGCATAAGAGACACATTATAATTTCAAAAAAATTTTCACTTTTCACAAGACTAAAATAAAAATAAAATAAATATATACTTTCATTCGTATGTGTTACTCGCTGTGGCTATATTTTTACCAAATGAAACCACGATTAACAGATCACTCGAATTTTTAGCTCACATCGAGTACCTAATACAACGACTAGGTATAACTCGTCAATCAACTCGTCATATTTCAATACTCGTAGAACAGAACACTGATGGTGAAAAAATCTCAACAGAATAAATCATACAGAACCCCGACAGTTTGTACTTCTACCATATTGCCAATTCAATCTGTTAACGTAATCCATTAACTCGATATAAATTTAATGGCATTGAAAATAATAGATACGAAAAAGAAACCTATTTGCCGCCATTAACATCCTCCGCTTATCATTATACGAAAAAATTTAGGCTACACGGTCACAAAATATTATCGGTTGAAAATTATATTTTTCAAAAAAGGTAAACACGCGCTCAATTTGAATTAGTTAGATAATATTTCTTTTCGAGAGTCTTATATTTGTACAGCGAAAATTAAAATTACTTTCGATAAGCTCGAGATAAAGTTACATAACTCGAGCGTTAAAAATGAAAAAAATTCTAGCGTGGAATACTCGAGCATCATCACGCATATATACGTGTAAAATGGGAAACCGATACATGTGTTATTTCCAATAGGTTTTACCCTTTTTATTTGTCGCTACGTGTATAAATTTAACAATAGTCCAATTGATTAATAAAAAAAAAGCACACACACACACACACACACTCACACAAAACTGGTTCAAGTACAACGCTTCAACGGAACAAAATAAATTAACTCTAATGATTATGTTAATGATCTGAAGCGGCACAGAACAGATGCATACTTTTCACTACTTCATAAAACAGATACAAACGAGAGCGAGAAGGCTATTCACATGTTGAATACTACAACGTGAACTTTACCAACAACGAAATACGAGTAATTGTACCACGAAAATCGAATGAGCCACAGTAAAATTTTCGATACGAACGAAATATAATCTTTAGCCTGATTTTCTATGCCATATTTGTAAATAAAAACCAGAGAAGTATCGACAAAATTCGTTTTGGAGTCTTGGAAAACCATTTTGACTATTTTTGACGATGTCAAATATTCATTTCGTTTATTTTTCTCCTTCGAATACTAAAAATTATTTGCACAGCTGGATACCGACCAAAATCAGTGAAATTTGGGTACTACGCTTAGATTGACCGTAGATTTGATATTTTCGAGTGGGGATAACCTAGGTTCAAAATTCGATTAAACCCAAATTTGGAGGAGGGGGTGATGAAGAACTAAAATCGTAAGAATTATTCGTTTTTCAGCCAATCGATAAAGAATTCAAAGTTACACAACATATCCGAAAATCAGCTTCCTAGGTCAGTTAGAAAGAGAGATACGAGAGTTTTTTCCATTTCTGAACTTAAAAATAAGGAGCTTCCACGCATACCTCCCTTCTAAATTAAAGTGTAGGAGGATGAAGTTTTTAAAAAATCTCGAAATTACCGCGCACAATTTTTTATTTTTGTAAATGTGCATTTAATTTTTTGGTAGTTTAAATTCAGCATTGTTCATCCAAACAGACAAGAATGAGCATTTTTAAATTTTTGAAAAGAAAAATTTTTTAATTATCCCAAAAGTTGTTTTTGTAGGTATTAAACGACCTCTCCACGTCACAACTTGAAACTGGCACGTGATTTACGAATTTTCTACCGCAAAAATAAGCACTAAAATTTTATATTTAGAAGAAAATAAGAATAAATATGCAAAAGTAGACGTTTTTTAAGGAAATATGTGCAAATTTGTCGAAAAAAGGTCAAAGATGTAAAAATTATGCATTTTTGATGAAATATGCAAAAATATGCATTTATAAATTTCAGCTGACCTAAAACGGATGATATTCCGGGTACAGAAGCTATTGGACTGAACAAACTAAACAGACAATTGTATATTCCTGTTTGATATTTTTGACAAAAAGTGTAAAAATTGCTATCATCACATTCTACACAAAATTATCTCTTTCCGGGTTCAAAGTCGAACATTTTATCTATAATGATTGTTTTGAAAAGGAGTTGAATGTGCTAAAAATTTTTCAAGAAATAGAAATTTCATACCAGTATATCTCGATTATTTCAATCACGAGGTCAGTCAGACAAGCATATGTGGACTCGGCATGTGCTATATAGGTATTGGTTAAAGGAGGTCCATAACAAGACAGAATACGGGACACCCTGTATAAAAATTACTTGTTCTAACTCACTAAAAGAAATAAGAACTTCCTGCGCAGAAAATTTAAACTACCCTCTGAGTTTTTTTTTTTTTTTTTTTTTTAAAAAAAAGAACTTCCTGCGCAGAAAATTTAAACTCTCCCCTGAGTTTTTTTTTTTTTTTTTTTTTTGTAATTAAAGTTGTCAAATGCAGGTGCAACAACTTCCCGTGACTATTTAGTCAACAATCTATAAATGGTGAAGCGTAGTAACCATTTTCACCATTCAATATGACAAAACGTGCGAGGTAGCCAGAGTAAGCATGGAAAATTAGATAACACTGTTTCGAGAGGTAAATTTTATTTTTTTTTATTCGTAAAATGTTTAAAAATAAAAATGAAGAAAGGAATTAATTTTCAGAAATTTTGCCAAATTGTTGAAATTTCATTAATTAATTATTATAGATCTAATATATTGAAAAAGATGGAAACTTGGGTTGATAAGTATCAAATAAGAAATACCATTCATAATAATGAATAAAATTAAAAAAAAAATAATTTCGTGTTCCCCTTGAACCACGTTTTTATGGAAAGTTACATTTTTGGCCTGATTTGCTATGTCATATTGTCAATGGAAACTAGGCAATTACAGTCTATCGACCTAAGGCAGATCAGGGGCGAAATATCAACAAAATTCATTTTAGGGTTATAAAAGACCGTTACGACTATTTTTGGTTACATCAGATATTCATTTTTTTATTCTCCCTCCCTCCCCCCTCTACCCCAGAAATCATTCGCTCAGCTCGACACCAACCAAAATCTATAAAATTTGGGAAATAGACTTTGATTGGCGGGCGGTTTGATAGTCTGGAATGGAGATGACCTCGAGTCAAAATTCAGTTATGCCCAAATTTGGGAGAGGAGGTGCTGAAGGGTTAAAAATATAAAAATTGCCCCTTTTTGAACCCATTGATAGACAATACAAAGTTACATAACATATCCAAAAATCAGTCTCCTAGGTAAATTAGGAGGGCATATATGAGGGCTTTCCCCTCTTAGACCTTGCAAATAGGGCTGTATCTTCCTTCTAAATTGAGCTAGTAAGCTGAAATTTGGTATGACCACTTGGTACAGACTGCAGATATGTCTTTTGGGAGTTTTACTTTTCAGGCTCATTGCATCCCCTCACAGCCACAAAAAATTAGTTTTTTGGTCGATTTTCCTCATTTTTTGAGCTTGTTCCTCGCCATAAGTTGAAATTTGGTAGGCACATTTAATATAGGTCTTAGATGTGCCTTTCAGGAGTTTCGACTTTTTAGCCTCATTGCACCCTCTCACATCCAAAAAAGGTGTTATTTGTCGATTTTTCTAATTTTTTAAGTTAGTTCTTTTCATATCTCTCTCCCCTCTCTCGAATTGGGGAAGGAAGTTGAAATTTAGTATGTAGATTTAGTATAGGTGCTAAATGTGCTTTTGATGGTGTCGACTTTTAACCCTATAGCACTTCCCTACCCGCACCACTGATTAGAAAAAAAACATAGCTTTCTTTTTAACTTGAAATACCAAAAGAACATCGGATTAGCTTTAATAGATCTCATTTTCCTTGATTCGCACATTTGTTCTATCAATTTTCATTTCAAATGCCAAAATATGTGGTTAATTTTAAATAAAAGTTCAGCTCCCTAATCTGACAAATAACTCCTAATAATTCTGTAATAGAGGGGTCTAGGTCTAATAAGAATTTCATTTTTCCAACTTCAATTGTTGATGAGTTAAATACAAAATTTCAGTGAGTATTTGACACTTTATCTGAATCACCCTGTATGTAGCAACGAAATAGTGCAGCAAAATCAATAACGAACCTAAAACTGTATTTCGTTAAAACACGATTTAACTGATTTTTTTTTCTCTTTAAACATTATTCGATTTAGACTCTTCATCGTTAACGTTTTCAATACCAACAAAAACGTTACAGATTTAAAATGCTAAAAATACCTGAAAAAAAGATAGAATTACACATGCTTATCGCATATACCTGCAAAATAAAACATTAAGGTAAACAGCTATAACAGAAAATAAAATGGAAAAAAATCATCGCCGCATGATAGTTTTTCGTGCCAGCAAAGTCGAGCACATCAATGGCTACTAATTTAGCACGATCTTCATAATACATATAATACCTTTACATGTACGGTTATATGCACTGTATGTTCAAAAAAAAAAAAAAAAAAAAAAAAAAAAAAAACCTCCACAAAAAAA